>LKNJ01001916.1:0-75987 GCA_002120245.1 Maccullochella peelii
AACTTGCACAATTGGTGGCTGACTAAATACTTTTTTGCCCCACTGTAAACTGTTACAGAAGCTGCAGCTTTGCAAGTTGAAAAACTCCTCAGCATTTGATGCCTTCTTGTATTTCAATATCATCTGTATTTTATCAGACTGCACAAGGTAATTTAGAATACTAGCATATCCATATATTTTTATTTAAGTTTTTGGATGCATATTTCTTTTGAAACTGTTTCTCTTCCACACAGCTCGAGACCATCCTGTAATTTGAGACTCATAGTTTCAATCTCCACAACAGCTGATGCGTGACCACACAAAATTAGCTGCATGGTTAGGTGTATATAAATCAACCCACTATCTTCCAAAAGTATCTGGTGTCTGAATAATACCAAATCATTTCACTTCAGCTACAGGTGACTAAATTGTTTCCCATATTGTTAATTGTTAAAGTCAGGTCATTTATATAGTCTAAAATCACAGTTTTGTCTCAGTTGGCTTTGCAATCTATGCAACATCCTATCATCAGACCCTTAATTCAGATCAGCAAAAACTCCACATAAAAGCACAAGGAAACTTTGCACTTTTGCAGCCCAAGTTGTAGCAGCATATAACTTTAAATTTTTAAATGTTTGGTGGACTTAATTCCCCAGAAATGATGTAGCATGACATCAGTAAAGAGCACAATTCTTCAGGAAGCACTTGCAGTGAGAATATTTAGAGTTTTGCTTATAAGCTCCAGCGCATCACTGCCTGTGGACAGAGAAGATACCCAATGCTAGAGTCTCATTTCAGACAAATAAGCGAGTTTGTCATGTCTCAGATTCCCATTTTCCTATTGCAGCCCCAAAATTTAGATTTACCCATGTGTGCAGCCTTATTTTTCTACGTATATTGTGTATGTATTTTCGGTAGTGTTGGGCAGAGACCATTTGTGTCATGTAAAAAAAAAAGTCCCCTGGAAAATCTTCCACCATGTCTCCTCTTCAGCTTCTTCCATCCTGCCCTTCGTCCATCCCTTCATCTCATCACCCTTCAGCCTGAAAGTTCAGCACAGCAGCAGCCATTAAACATTTAACGGCTGGCTTTTACTAGTTTCTCAGAGCAACAAAATCCTTTTCCCTCAGCACATGAATATGTAAGGAGACTCTGTCAATGCATGCGCGATATAAAGGCAGACCAGGCCACGATTACACTGCTGGCTGAAAGCCGCTGTTGTGTAGCGTTACATCACATCATCTTTTGGTGCAGAAAGGCACACTACTGGAACACTAACCCATTAGACAACAATCTCTGCTTGCTTTTTTCTGTGTCACGGCTTTCTTTTTTGTGTCATCGCAGCTGGAATGCATGTGGTGGTCCCCACATGGGCGAATCTTTCGACTTGGATCCAGAAATGTTCATTCATTCTGTCACTGAAGTAGGAGTCCAACACTCTGCAACAGTGACAGGACTTTCCAAACAATTCCTGTATCAATACACTTACAGTACCAAAGAGTCTTGCAATTAATATATGGACTGATGGCGCTTTACAAACAAACCAATGAATGAATAGTTAATCCATCAGCCACAAGCTATCAAGAGAGTCAAATGAGCCACGTTATACCACAGTTGTTGAAAAACTGCAACGACAGAAATCAAATGAAATCAAGGACAAATTAAGGTCAGTTCACTAATGGGAGCTGCCCAGCAACATCATAGTGACTTGCTCAAAGGCACCACAGTAGTATTCCCTATAGGAGAGCATTACTCATTCATACACTCCCCCTAGTTTTTGCCAGTTGGTATATAAATATCCGTGACAAGCCCGCTTTTCTAACCTGTAGGCTTATGTTGCCCTATTTGCACAAGAAAACGAGTCAGGACATTTGCGTTCTTGCTTGTAGCTGAATTTAATTGAGAAATGTAAAGTGCTGTAGTGTGTAGTTGCCACCAGCATAGAGCCACATGACAGCAAGCTCAATGCTCAGTGCCACAAATAAATGAAATCACAACGCATACATTTAAATGTAACTGCAATAACTCTCTTCACCTTAAATCTAGCGCCATCATCAGGTCAAATGTTTAATTTGTCCAGTACTTTCCTGCAAAACTAATGACATTTCCATCATCCTCTGCTTTATTTTGTGTTTAGTGATAATTAGCTGATGTTAGCATGCTCATACGCAAAACTAAGACGTTGAACATGGCAAACATCAACATGTTAGCATTGTCATTGTGAGCATGTTAGCATGCTGATGTTAACATTTAGCTCAAAGCACCGTTGTGCCTCATAGAGCTGTTAGCATGGTTGTAGACTCTTCTTGTTCAATAGTAAATAACTTATTTTGGTTCTTGGTTTTCAATTTAGGAGGAATTCCTCATTTTTAGGAGGAAATATTGTGCAGCACTAATTCTCTTAAAGAGCTAGAAATAGCAAGATCAGGCCACCATGAAGCACATGTATTGTCGGATAAAAACGTCTCCCAGCCATTTTGGTTTCTCAGGAGCACGAGGGAGCCGTAGAGAAGTCAAACACTTTGATTTCTAAGTTAAAATCCCTCGCAGGTGTCCTTTTCCCTATACATCACTTTAAGCAGGTTTTTGTCTGCGTCCCTTTGTGAGCTAAAACAGAAATATTTAAGCTCCCAGCTGCTGTGTGTGTGTGTAGAGAGCTATACCCACTTGCTTGCTTGCATGCATGCCCATGGCTGTGTGTCCTTAAGGATGTGCAAGTACACGACTATGTGTGTGTGTGTGTGTGTGTGTGTGTGTGTGTGTGCGTGTGTCTGTGTGTTGGTGCAGTCGGCCTGTTCCCAGAGGGCTCCTGATGTTACAGACTGTCCTACTGGTTTTATTAACCAGTTGCTCCTCGGGGCCACATGAAAACACAGTTCAGCTTGTTCTCACCAAACAGAGCGTCACAGTGTCGCTCTCGTGGGTCTCACCTCAAATCATCCATCCCCAGAGTCAGCACTGGAATGTATTCATATTTACTTTGTATTTTTTAAATATTAGACACATACAGCAGCCCATTCCTTTGTCAAACTCCAGAGGTGTTAGGCCGCTTTATACTTCTACTGCGCTACATTTCAGAGGCAAATATTGTACTTTTTACTCCACTACATTTATCTGATAGCTATATAGTTACTGGTTACTTAGCAGATTAGTTGATTAATTAGTTAGTCTGTCAACAGAAAATTAGTCTGCAACGATTTTGATAATCAATTCATTTAAGTCATTTTTAAAGCAAAAACCACTAAGCATTTGGTTTCAGCTTCTGAAATTAGGATTTTGCTGCTTTTCTCTGTTTTACATCATAGTAAACTTAATATATTTGGGTTTTGGACTGCTGGCTGGACTAAACCAGAAATTTGATTAAGTCACCTTGGGTAATAATGGGACATAGTGACAGGCATTCATTTTTTTTACCATTTGCTTAAATTTTATAGACCAAAACTATTAATTGAGAAAATAATTAATAGATTATTTGATAATGAAAATATCCGTTAGTTGTAGCCCTAAAAATTTAAATGCTGCTTTCATGTTAAGGCTTCAGTAAGAATAAAACTATATCATAATAATATAATAATACAGTACAAAAGGGACCATTCTGCAAAATGAGTACTTTATCTTTAAGTTAACTTATAATAAGGTATTTGTACAATTTTAAATGCAGGATTTTCATCCTACGAGACCTGAGCGATAACAACAAAGCCGTCCTGATTTATGAGTGTTGATGCTTTTGTTTGTTATGCTTCCTCACGCCTTGCTGTGTTTTTTTAAATACCCGATTCATCATTGATAAAGCCGTCTGATACCATTTGTGCATCATAGTTGGATGTGGCGGCAGATGGGGTGCTCTCACTGCTCATCATGTCTCCTGCAACACTGGAGGAGAGCAAGGCGACTGCAGCACAAGGTGCAGGGAGGACATGTGACAGTATGTACAAAAACCCTGTGGCTGCTCCCTTCCCCCCTTCAAGCTCCTTCAGCCTCCCTGTCTGAATTAAATGGGGCCTGTCTTCTTCCTCACAGCTGTAGCTGAGCTGTAACACTGTAAAATGAATGACAGACACACACATTGTTCCTCACCCTGAGTGAGTGCTCCCTGTTGTGCAGACACTCAAAAAATGTTGTGTCATTTTGTCATTTTCAGTCTGAAAACAATTCGAATTCATGTTAATAATAACAGCACACTGACAGATGTGATTGTTGCTATTAACATTTCTTCTTTTGAAAAGGAGGCACAGGATTTATTAAACATGACAAGTTCTCTTTAAAAGTGACTGGATACACCAGACCTAGTTTGGTGCCTGTCTGTTACTTACACACACACACACACACACACACACAAAGCAAACCCAAAATGCTTACATGCATACAAACACACTAATAGACACATACGTCAACTAAAACATTAATTAGACCCACAAAAAGTCCCAAACTCCACTCGCATACAGATGTGCAAGCACAGATTCACATTCATTAAACATACACGGTGAAATATTCCCTTTGGTGAAGTAAAAGCAGAGCGGCGGCTGTTTGGTGTTCATTTACAAAGCAGGAACTCGGGCCATAAATTCAAAAGCCAGAGGCCCAGAGAAAATGACGAGGGGTTTGTGTACCTCTTTGTTTTTCATCCAAACCTCTTTCAAGTTCACTTGTATTCGTCTTTAACGAGGCAAATACCAAACAGAGGTGGTAATTCAGGCAACGGCTCAATTTCTATTTTTCTATTTTTTAGGAGGCACTGGATGGTGCGTTGCTCTCTTTCCAGCAGTGAGTTTGTGGTTGGTGACGGTCCCGGCGGCGTTTCGCTGCGCTCTGATGATTTTACAAGATGACACAGTTTTAAACATCAGCGCATCTTTAGCAGAGACACACGTGCACACACTGAAAGGCAGAGAAGCATTCATATGCTTATGTGGACCACTAAAGCCCCCCAAAAAGAAATCAAGTTTCTTCTTTCATGGCCATCGTAGCCAATTTGCATTTCAAATTGGCTACGATGGCCATGATCAGAAACCAGAGAACACAGACACTAATCAAGGATTTCCCCCAGCAGAGCCAAAGCTACTTTATTGTTTCAACAGCCAAATGAGCTTTGCTTAAAACTGAACTGTCTGAACCAGAAAACGTCCATTTCCCCTTAATATCGCCCTCAGCATGTCCACTGTGCTCACAAAATCCCACTAACAAATACTGTTACTGTCATGTTGGCAGTGTCCTCAACTCAAATTAGTTAGTATCAAAAATAATATGATGATAAAGGGCACGATGATGGTCTACATGCTGAAAAAAGTAAAAGTCTGAGACTGGTAATGTAGAAGATAAATTCTATTGTTGCTCTCATCTTCCATTACTGAAGATTAGATGGAGAAGCTAAATCCAGCAGAGTGAAAAAGGAGGATACAAGGCTGCCAGAAACTGCAACTCAGTCAGTAAAGAAATGAAAGAGTTTTCTGGACATAAAAGAGCGACAAACCTGCACCAACGCAGTCGATCAGCAACCCAGGTAATATCACAATCATGCATACAGGAATATTAATAACCAGGTTTCTCTGTGCTCCTTGTAAACATCATATCACAAATATGATGAAAATCAGGATAAGACCTGGATACTAATTTACATTTAAATGTACTCAGTGACTATGTAAACCAAATTAAAGTTCTGTGGTAAATATTCTACACACAAGAAGCTTTTCAGAAATTAAATGACACAAAAACATCAACACAAGATGCCCCTGAAACAGGACAAAGCAAAAAGCAACTGCCTCTGTATGTGTGTACAAGTGTGTGTGTGTGTGTGTGTGTGTGTGTGTGTGTGTGTGTGTGTTTGTGTGTGTGTATGCACAAGTCAATGTCTGCCTGCCAGAGTGAGTGAATACATTAGAGTACCTTCAGCCCATATCTCAGTCCATATTTCATCATTATAAAGATAAAGATGTGATAGGAGCAGACAGATTGACAGGATCCCCGGAGGCTCAAACCAGCCTCCATCGACCTTCAAGCCACCATCCATCCATCCATCCATCCATCCATCCATCCATCCATATCTATCTATCTATCTACCTTTTTAAGAATTGATTCACGAGAGTCAGACATCACATATTCCAAGCCGTTCTATATGTTAATATATAACCTAACACACACACACATCACATTCATCTGTATGTATAGGTGCACACTGCAAGCATTATTATTAATGCTATTGTACAAAATAAACAAACACAAATGCCCATATAAAGCTGTATTTTTCAGTGGCGCTTAGCACCTCACTGCCTCTCTCTGTTTCTCTCTCTCACACACACACACACACACACACATACACTACACAGCAGGGATCTCCAGAGTTATTACACACTCAGAGAGGGGGCCTGATGTTGGCAGGTTGGCTCCAATGGAAGCAGATTTGCTGCACCTCGACGCAATGTGTCCAAACATTCAGACAACATGCTGAGCTCTGATATCAAAGCTGGAGTTCCATTAGTAACTGAGAGAGCTACAGAAGGACAGCGGGACAAAGTAACACCGGTGTTACGTAATCCAGTGCAACAGCCCTACAACAAGTTCTTCAATTGTGAAGCTTATCATGGCGAATATTTGTTGTGTGAGAGGATTTGATTCTTCTCTGTGGTGATCTCTAAGAAAGTGATGGGTGGTCTTGTTGTATTGGAAAATAGGTATTCCTTTTATTTTTTCATAAGCAGCATCTCTGGTACATTAGATCTGGAGAAACAGGTGGTCTTATGTAAACAAAATGGGCCATTTAGTTACTATTTTGGTTCAAACTCAACTTATTTGCACATTAATGGGACACATAGTTGATCTGAGGTTTGTTGATCGAGTCCAGTGACTCAGAACGGTGATTACTTTGCCAGGTGTTGAGATTTCCAGCTTTCAGAAATTTATTTCCAGCCTACTCTGTTTTAGAAATGACACCTTCAACTTTATTTTTCTCCACTCTATACAGTACTAAGTGTTTTATGCATTGATAGCCGCTCAAAACACAGTTCTACACTATGAGTGAAAGACCTGTCTGGACAGTAGTGGTCTTTGGGAGGCTTTAAACCTGCATAGTCACTAACATAAGAAACAAATGCTCACCAAATATCATCATTTTGGACACGTTTTCAATGCAGCACGTGAACATGACTGTGCTTATGTCAGTGAACCAGGATTATGCAGGTAATCAGGTGCTTTGTGCATGCAATACTGTGTATCATCTATCAAAATCATACCCACTTCCTGGCTCCTAAGTGACTATCCAGCAGCATTTTATCCAGTCTTTGTTACACTCCAGGAAATTAGGGCCACTCAGGCCACTTGACGCAGACAGCAGCTGTGGATACCCAGTTCTTGAGAGTCCCTTTTGAAAGAAATATCAACCTGCAGCATTTCAGTAGGCCCCAACACAGCCTTTGAGATGCAGGGTACTGTGTTCAATTAGCTATTGTTGTGGAAAACGGCTGTTCATCTGGGTGATATTTAGCTGTGGGTGCTTTGCTGTGTAATCATGCTCCAATAAGCAGCTCAGTATTCAGTTCAGTCATCTCTGGTTGTGTAGTAGAGAACCACATGGGGACGAGGTGACGATATTCTCGTTGTGTGTGTGTGTGTGGGGGGGGGGTGTGTGTGTGTGTGTGTGTGTGTGTGTGTGTGCAACTCTGTGTGTGTGTGTGGAGGAGTGATGATGAAGGCAGAGCTCTGTGATGAGAAGCCAGTTGGCCAAAACCTTCCTCTTCCTCCCACCCTCTGACACACGGCAGAGTCCAGTGACAGATTTCATATAAACTGATTTCCTCAGTCTGATTTTGACAAAAAAGAAAAGTCCTCTTTGTTTTATTGTCAGTTAAATTTGTCATGAAATCCAGTTGTTTTCCACTGTGTCACAATGATTTTTGTTGTTTTGAACAGGTCACTTGTACTTTTCTCATGTTTTCTGCACAACACCTGTGTTTCCTCACTGTCCAAAAAATAAGACAAGAAAATATGACATTTTATTTTTTAGAATTGTGGTGACAAACATCATTTCACAGAAACAACAGGGAATGGTAATGGATTATTGAAACATATCCAACTTTAATACTCCAAAATTGACTTTCTCAAAGATCCTCCCCCCTTAGTTACTGTTGCTACACCTGTCAAGCTTTCCGTTCTCGCACTGCACTTATGCAGTTTACAGTGATAAAGATGGCAGATTGACCACCAAATTTTTAGTAATTTTTGAAACAACGGGTCTTTGATTTCAGACATAAATAGACAAAAGCAGCTGAGTCGAGCTAGTTAGTCCTAGCATTGTAAGTCTGACAAGGAAAAATGTATTTCATTCTAACATAACTTTTGGAAGCTTAGCTCACATCAAGTTGGAGATTTGATCTATGCTTTATTGTTCGTATTTTTAAACAGTAGGTTTCACTTTTAAAGTTACATCACTTTTATGTAGTCATATTATTTTCTGTTTGTTAATTTTGTCTTTTAACATTATGTAGGTTTCAAATAGCCCACTGGGTTTTCTGCCTCTCCCTGCACTGTATATTATTTGTTACCTTTGTCAGTTTTGAGTATTTTTTTAAATTGTGCAGAAATAAAACAAAACTAAACTAAAAATCTAATAAAGAGCAGGGCAGAGTTGCTAACGTGAGCTACCCTAATGTCTGATATAATAGCATCCGGTATCAGTTTCCACACATTGGGGAAATACAACAAAGTGGACATGCTATCGTGAAGGAGTTTTTTTGTTTGTTTTTTTAACATAACCTGCAACTGCACAAAATAATGTAACATGAAATGCCTTGGAAGTAACAGTCGGTTACAACTGTAGGTTTTAAAGCTAGTTAGCTGAACATTCTAACGTTTGCAGCTTATGCTAGAGCAGACAAACATACACATTCCTAACACTTTTGCTCTTGTGGTTTTGGTTTTTGGAAAGAAGACACCACCCTCCAAACTAACTATAAAGGTTTAGTGAACGGTCAGTTAGCCATTTTAATTACATTTGCATATGAAACTGGAATATGTGGCAGCAAAAGGCAAAAAGCTATAACTGAAAATAATCAGAATCCATGAATGAGTGTAACTTATTACAAAAAAGCTTCTCATTGAGGAATATTTTCAAAAAAGAAAGCATACTTTACATTCTGAAGGGCAAACGCTGTTGAATCAATTTTCCCATAATGTAAATAGATATTTTTTCATTGTAGTACACATTTGCTGGTGTTATTGTTTTCTTTTTCACCAAAGGCACAATGTAACTAAATGGCAAACCCCAGGTGAGGACTGGATGTGTAAGCAATTATACCTCAAAATGATTTTCTGGGGGCTGATTTATCTCCACTGTGCACTGAGAGCAGATTATAAAACCCAGCCAGCGCACAATAAAACCACTATTACACAAGCAATGAATTTCATCAAGGGGTAGAGCAAGAGAACAGAGAAAAAAAATCCAACCATCCATCCGTGGAGTCATGGAGTCTACATTGTCTTGAGCTGCAGCTGAATACAGAGCAGCCCAGGGAAGCCTCCACAATCCCAGGCAAGATATTCATTACAGCCACAAACCTCCAAGTCAGCAGAACAGGAGAGCAGGATTCAATGAGAGAGCAGGCATCTCCAGTGGCTCTGATTTCATGCTCCATGCTGTATTTCCCCGGTTGCAGAAACCCATCCCCCCCTAACCCCCATCCTTGTTTTTCCATTGTCCCTGCCGTTTTTTCCCTGCAATGTCGGCCCACAAACGTGGCTGCATGCAGAAAGTGGTCATCACACTCAGAAGGGTGAACCTCTCCGCCATGAGCTGCCAAGAGGAGAGGGATAGGATTTCATCACCTGACAAGAGCTCAATTTGCCAGAGTGTGTGTGTGTGTGTGTGCCCTTAATGTGGTTTCATCCAAAGGAAAAATGCTCCTGTATCCCTATAATATAAAGTCGGTTGTAAATCAATGGCAGAGAGCTCTGTTGCCCTGACTCCAGGTCAAGGTGGATAATGGTACAGTCCAGTTTCCCAGCAACAAACATGGTTCTGTTGTCATTATAGGATGTGTCACTTCAGTTTTTATACTGTTTTGTTCAGATCTCATAAAAGGTTTAATGACTGAGTTCTCCATATACAACTACTGAATATGACTAATAGGAGGGAAGCATGTAAAATTTGTACTGACAGGCAGACTCCATGTGCAGACTGTCTGACTGTCTGCAAATAGCCAGATGTCAGCAGCTGCTTCATGAGGACTGTGTTTCTGTCTTTGAGGATCACCTCAGGGTCAAAGCTCAGCTTATTGTAGTGCCTGGCTGCTTATACATGACTTCTGCACGACAAAATACATATACAGTATGCACGGAAAACCAGAAAAAAAAAGCCAAGAAATTACATAATAAATAAATAAAAGTACCAAGACAAATATTTGCCCATTTAATAAAAATACACAATTAAAAAAGAAAGAAAAAGAAAAGAAAAACGCTACTGATTAAATCCCTAAATAAATGTGATGACAGAGGATATACATTAAGTCTCCTCACCATCACCTACTCCACCACCATGAATAACCATGCAGGCCAGTGACCTGCTACTACATCACAAGAGGACAAGGTTGGATTGGCAAAGAGGGGGAGCAGCAGAGAGTCAGGCCTTGGAGTGAATTGATACTGAAACATCAGTAACACCACTGCAGCCATCTCCTCCTCTCTAATGACCAGGCACACACACACACACACACACACACACACACACACATCATTGTGTGTAACAGACATGTGGGAGCTGGAGACCAGGAGGGAGAATGAGGTAATGATGAAAAAAGGCCGTGGCAGAGACAACAAAAGAAGAGAGCCTCTTCTAATGAGCTATTGACATTTTCCGAGGATGAGTTAGAGGAGACATGCTTAGAAGCTGGATCGAAGAACATCAGTCTCTCATTTGCGTGGGCAAAAAAACCCGGAATGATTTGCATGTGAAACTAAAAAGATGCTCCAACACTGGCATGCAAATACATCAGAAAAAAAACTGATTACCTGACTAAAGAAGATGGGACATTACAAAGGATTGAGGGGGGTGAGAAATTAAAATGATCACAGTGGAAGACAAAAGCAGAAGATCAGGTTGCAAAAAATCAATGATGGATGAATCAATGATTAAATCAGGCATCATGGAGGAGGAAAGGCTTGATCACATGGTGTTAAAACACACAAGAAACATCAGAAACAACTACAGTGTTGATTGTTGACTCGCAATTCAACAGATCCATCTCCATGACAACTGAGCAAACTTCATCAGCTGATGAAGACTGTGTGATATGGTTAAAAGCTCTGGAAAAACCAAGGGCATGGATCATGGGACCTATTTTAAAGGTCAAGAATGAACCCATGCTTGTCAAAAATGTTGCCTAAACTTTGTTTCAGTCCTATAGGTGGAAGGAAGCAATAGTGATCAAATTTTATAGTGTGAGTGAGAGCATTATTAAGATAAAGTCAAACGCTTCATTCAAAATGCTGTTGTAATGGAAAATTACTCTGTTTAGTAAATTACTCTGTTTATTATCACATTTTTATGTGACAATATGAACTCTGTTTTCGTAGAAACAGGGTGTGAAACCAAGAGCTAACTGTATGTCTGCTATCTGCACTCGACAGACCTTGGGCTGAACTATCACACCCGGGGAGCGGTTCACCACAGACGTTAGCTTCTGTTGCTATGAAGTGTGTTCCCTCTATTAAGGAGGACTGTACATTGTATTCTTCATCAGACTCCTGACTGGAGTGTTTGACTCTGTGTCTGATCCTTTCTGCGCAGAAAGCTTCTTAATAAATATTACAAAGACAATTCTCAGGTTCAAGACTCTTTAATTTCAGATTTCCACCACACTGTATTATATTACCTTCCTGTTGGTGGAAAACAGGGTATCCTCTTTAATGATGGATTTCAGTCTGTATGAAGGGTGAATATCTGTACAAAACACCAAGACTTGAAATAAATATGTTACTATATAGAAAGCTACATAACCAAAAGTTGATATTCACAGCTGATATTCACGATAATTCTTTTTCTGGTTATCAACGATTTCAGGGGAAACATTGCAACATATGTACACCCTTTTTTAAGCGTCTTTTCCCTTAAACAATGGCTGCATCTGTTTGTCTGATGAACGTGATGAAACCATTTCTTGAAGGTGAGATGATGGGAGACATTTTTTATTCACTTTCAGAGGTTGTGATGCATTAGTTCAATCTTTAGATAGAGACAGTGTTGCTGAGACGTATCACTAAGAATAACTGACTTGAACTCAAGCCAGCAGACACCGGAAGGTCCCAGAGCAGCCGCTGCCACTTTGCTTTTTAAACACATTACCATTGATTTTTCTCGTGTCATCACAAACTTCTCCAGACCATGAATCAGGAAGCCATACTGGATAAAGCTTATTTTACCGGACAAAGACATGTTGAAATACCTTGTGATGTTTCATATATCTAAAAAGCAACTTGAAGTGTTGAGTACTGTAGTTAAATGAGAGGTGTGAGGTAGTTAGAAGCTTTAACAGTAGAGCTTTATAGATGAATATTATAAGATGATTATTCCTTCTTGTCATTAAAGAAGTCCATCCAACTTTGTGATACAGAGAGCAATAATGAGTTTGAAATTTGTCATTAGTGATAAAGCGTAACACATTGAAGTAATGATAGGGCAGCATGACAGTACAGGATATCTCCAAAATCAAGTACAGGCATAAACGTTGACTGAACAATAGTCTTACGTTTTAGAAAAGACAGACAGCCTTTAATTTTATATGGAAATACTTGCTTGATTTTAAATTTCAAATGACTCTTAAATGACAGTCTGCTTTCAAGCCTAATTCCTAATTATTTGTATGACTCAGAAAGAGTGATATGGGTACCATTTAAAGTTTTAATGAGACACAAGTAGAATGACGAACACCATGTACTTCTGGAAAGCATCAAAGGCAGACTGAAGATGTGTCAGAGCCAGAGTCACATTAAATTATCATATATCATCTGCATAAAAAAATTGACTTTGAAGTACTTAATAGGAAGAATAATATTCTTTATGTATAATGTAAATAGTAAAGGACCAAGAATAGACCCCTGCAGCACCCCATTACTGATGAGACGACAGCTTGATTCAGCGCCATCAGCCACAACAGTGTGAGTCCTCCCTGTAAGATAATCTTGGAACCAGAGTGCAACAGAACTAAAAGCTGTAGTTTGTTAAGAAGAATTTAATGATGAACGATATCAAATGCTTCTGAGAGAGCAAAAAAAAATCAATCAGAATATCAAGACTGAACTACAGTGCCTCCAATTTTCTGCTCTGGACTAAACGTACACCGGCTGTCAGAATTAAAGAGTCACACTGCTGTCTAAACAGTCAAGCCACAAAACCTGTGCAGCTATATATGTGAGTGTAAATAAAGGCACAGACTGTGCTGCATGGCTGCCTGTGCAAATACAGGTGGAATTTGCTGTGAACAAATTGCCTCTTATTCCTTATGCAAACATAAAGAAATACCAGAGGGAAAAACATCATCCATTTTCAATTAGGTGCCACTGCTAATGAGAAGTGAAGCCCTTCATTTTAATTACAAAACTGTGCGATCGAATCACAGGCAGGCAGACTATCCATGTTAATAGAAAAATTTTACATTCAACAATGTGCAAAGGGAAAAAACAAAGACATAAAATGTGTTTTGGAACAGACAGGGTAGACAGTGTTAACAGATATACAGTATATTTGATTAAGAAAATCTAGTCCAGAAGGCACCTAAAACAAGTACCATCTTGCATTGAAAATGGATATTTAAATCCTCATTAAACTGAGTAAATTATGAAAATATACAATGCACTTTCTTTGAAGCACAGAAAGTAATATTATAGCCATGTACACAACAACAAAACCAACAAACACTAGACATGGTTGAGAAAAAGGTACAAAAGACAGGGAATTTAAGAAATATATATTGGGCAGCCTTTTACATGTGCATGACTGTGAAATATTTATACAGTATGAACAAGAAATTCCTGCTAGAAAATGGGAAAACTGGCATTAAAATATATGGAATATTAGAGAACTACCTGTGCATCAATACAGCATCAGTGTACATCATCTAAATAAATAAATAACAGACAGGATATGACAGACGATGAATCCTCAGAGGGCAAACGTAACCTTGCACTCCAAACTGTCAATATTCCCCTGACAGAGAAGCTCATGTTCACTCCCTCTCCAGAAAATGCATTAGACACAGATGATATCCTGAGCCCGGGCCTTCAATCTACCCCACACAACCACTAATCTGTTAATTGATCTGGCGAGGGGAAGGAGAGAAAGGGTGTGTGTGTGTGTAGAGGGGTTAGGATATGGAGGGATGACATTACTGAAATATATATAAATATATAATCTTTTATAATGGGTTCAGGGACCTTGAGCAGATGAACGATTGGTGTTGGTTGGATGCACTCTTTAAGAATTCATCCATGCCAGTTTATTGTTGGCAATCTCTGAGAACGATTTATACTGTTATTGTACAGTAAAGATCTCAAACTGTGTTGAAGATGTAACTCAGCTGTTTAAAGGGAGCACTTTTTGACAGATAGTAGACAATAAAATCAAATTAGAAATCAAGAGTCATGCAGTCATGCTAGCGGCTCTATGAGGTTTTACTTGGGGACATCAGTGGTTTGAGTTAAATGCTACTGTCAGCATGCTAACATGTTGATGTTTAACAGGTTTACAGCCACACTAGCAGCTCTGTGACACTTAATATAGGTTGTTGCCATGCTAGCATTTGCTAAGTAGCACTGGACACAAAACACAGCTGAAGTTGATGGGAATGTCATTAGTTTTGCAGGTATTTGGTCATAAACTGAAGTATTATACAAAGTAAAAGTTTGACCAGATGATGGTGATAGATGAAAAAGTCAGGATTACCAACGTTTTCTCTCTGTGCAGTGTCTGTGCAAAATTTTGTGACAATCCATCAGTGTTGAGATATTTCACCAGGTAAGTGTGGACTTTGACCTGTTGGTGGTGCTATACGGAAAATTCAGGGTATCACCAAAGTCAGTAAGATTCATCCTCTGGGGAATATGAACGTCTTTACCAAATTTTGTGGCAATCCGTCTAATAGTTATTGAGATATTTCATATGTGATTGTTGAACATTTAATTCCAAAGCCATGGTCATTGATATTCTATTCCATTCTTCTGGGAAGGCTTTCCACAAGGTTTTGGGACCAGAATGCAGGTCGGCCACAAAAGCATAAGGAACTGATGTTGGGAAATAAGGCCTGGCTTGCAATCGGTGTTACAGTTCTTCCCAAAGGTGTTTGATGGGGTTGAGGTCAAGGCCCTGTGGAGGCCAGTCAAGTTTAAGAAACCAGGAAATCCACTGTTAATTAAACCTACTGTATAAAAGTATGGTATTTATTAGCTGTTGTTTCTTAACACATCTACCTGCTCCTGATGATGGTTTTAAAGTAAAACTGAAAGCTTGAAACTGCAACAATGCCTCTTTTCGGAGTAACTCTGCTGTTATAGTTTAGTCCTTCGGCACCAGTTTGGGTCTCAACCAAACTGTTTCCACAAAGTTGGAGGCACACTATTGTCTAAAATATAATTGTTTGCTTTAACATTAAGATTTCCCAAACTGCAACTAAGGAGCCTGTCCAAATCTTGAAAAACATCCCCACACTAAAGCACACAAACATATGAGGACAGGGGTGTCTACTTACTGTTGGCCATATAGTGTTACTTACTGTTAAAAAGGGCAAAATATTAAGCTTATTATACCATGTTATACTAGTGCGGATCCCATTTTGTAAGACCCAGAAAGAGAGCGCTTTGATTTAACTTATGCCCACCTGGTACCAAACAGTCTTCCTACTTTTCCGAGGGGACCTGGAGAAGCTGAAGAAACCTCAGGCCCGGGGAGTCTGGAGGATGACAGCAGGCATTATTTCAGAGAGAGGATAATGAATGCAAAAGTGTTTTGGTATTACTCCACTTCTCAACCACTAAAGGGATTAAGGACCCGATCAAGGCTGCAGTGTAGCTGATAAGAGTCAAAAAAACAAGAAGAAGAAGTGAGTCACACGCTCTAATCCCTTCTTCTCTACCGTTCTCACCAGCAGACACTTAGCATCCTCCTCTGCTTGACACATCCCCCTCTGAGACATAAGGAGCTTAGATGATGCAGCATATTTTTTCTCCTCTAGAAAAAAAAATGTTAAAAAATAAATTGAAGAAGGGCTCACAGTCGTGGCCTGCCTGGTTATTTTGAGTCCTGATAAAAAAAGACACTTGTAAGTGGCAACACTTGGTGTTACACAATATAACATGCAGAAGGGTTGATGTTACCTTATGATATGACATAAATTTACCATTTAAACCGAGGTAGCCCTTTAATATGCAGTATATGGCTGTATTAGATAATTGTGGGCAAAGATGTGAACTAGTGAGCACTGTTTAATGGCAATACTGATTTTTTGCATCAGTGACATCAAGTTTCTTGATTTATCAGGTATTTAATTTGCTAGATCAGCCAAAAATGTTTGTTTTTTATCCATAAACAAGTTTCTCAATTGATTTGTCAGAAAACACACTATATCACAATATAACAGCTGAAACGATGAGTCGACTTTTCAACTATTTTGATAATCAACTAATCAATTCAGTCATTTTTCAATGAGTTTTAGACTGTTGATGGACAAAACAGTTGATTTCAAGACATCACCTTGGGTTATAGGAAATTGTGACTTCTTACTATTTTCTGATATTTTAAAGATCAAACGATTAATCGAGTAAATGTTTGGTAGATAAATCGAAAAATAATTGTTAGTTGCAGCCGTATACTATATTTATCAATATATTGTCATATAAAATTATATAATTAGTAATATATAGCGTGATTTTATCGATATTGTCCATCCCTAATAGACAGTGATGGCGCCCAACAGTCAATAATTAAAAGACATAACCTTTAAAGCAAGACTATAATACTTTTGATGAACAGCAGCCACTGTGGCCACAAAGAGACAATTTCGAGCTAATGCTAAAGCATAGTGTAAGTAAAGAGCAGTCAGCAAACTGACCCAGTGATGTCAGTTACACTGCAATATTGATCTAAAGCTTGCTAACATTAGCTAACTTTAGCTAACATGAGTTATTGCTCACACCAGACAAGTAAGACTGGAGCAGCAAAACCTCTAATTGTATAGAAGTCAAGAAGGGTGTTTTACTGTTTATGAACTCAACTTTTCACTTGTAAAAGGGAAGAATGTGGTCTTTCTTCTTTTAAAAGTTACTTATTCTTGCTTTAAGTTTAACTATAATCACGTTTGCATCTCCTGGTATGAAAACAAGCTCAGGTTTGTAAGTAAAATTATGTAATACAACAGTTTTAGTAAGCATGCATTTCAAACATGCAAATTCGTAGCTGCTGTTTAAGTGGTACAAGCATTTACCTCTTTTTTCCACAAGTTAATATTCAAGAAAAACTATTCTGTTCACCAAACAAAAATATAAAATTTATTCAACATAGCCTTCAACCTTTCATCTATTCATTTTCTTTTTAAATCCCCCCCACTTTCCTTTGCACCGGAAATCAGTGAGAGAAGATTAAAGAAAATCCTGTCTTTCAGGTGAGAAACTAGAATTAATCCAGGCTGCAGGGGCTCCATGTACAAGGCACCAGAAACACTGTGGGGTTTGCAGCCCACACACAATCCTTCCTTCTTCCCAATACCCACAGTGTTTTTTGTGTAAAAAAATAATGATCATGAAAAAGATGCACTGATTTCATTGTGACTGACTGTCCCATTAAGGCCACATTATATAATTTACCGCTGGGGCTTTGAATCAGCACACTTTGACAGCTTCCCGCTGAATGTGAAACATTTCTGTTCATATACTGACACCTAGTGGTCAATAAAAGTAAGGCAAAACATGTGTAATATAGAGCATCATACACTTAAATAGGTTAGCTGTACAGTGAACATACTGCAATACAATAACACAGACCGTCTGTCCTCTCTATGCCATCCATTGATCAATGAATAGGCTGGTTTCACTGTATAGAATCAATACTTCATTAACTAGGGCTAACAAAACGTCCCCATACAATTGTTATTTTTGTTCAATATAAAGTTTCCAACGCTTTAAAAACACCTTTTAATTTCACTTCTCTCAAATAAGTCAGATCTGCTTTGGATAAAAGTTTAATTCACAAAAATACATTGACCAATATAATGAAAATGTACTAAAATGTACTTTAATAATCCATAAAAGCTGGAACATCATTGACAGAAAAACACAAGAAGCATTATTAGAGTTGGTTTAGTATAATATATTTCAGCTTCAAGAGACATAGAAATCAATCCTTATTTTTCCCCATAGTTCTTCTATAAAAGACCCATTTTTTTCTGAAGCATTATTATGCAAAAAATGGCATTAGAATATATTATGGGAGCTATGAAATCCCAGTGACTGAGTATAAAATTAAGTCACATTAGAGAGAGATATTCGCAGAAGAGAAGTCCATGAACAGGGCGAACAAAGAAAAAATAATAATAAAAATAATAATACATATTATAGACCTTGATCTATCATCACTGACATGACAGGCATGGAGAATAGGTGTATGGCTATAAAAAAAATTCTCACTTTTCCACTTGATTTCACTTGAAAACATCTACACGTAATAACTGATGCATTTTTTTCATGCTCATTTTTGAAGAATATTTATAATCATACAACTAAAAGACGTCAACTTCCATGTCTTTCAAATACGATTGAAAAAAGATGAAAAATACTGTTCTAACTTTGTTTTCCTTCTTTAACACCATTTTCTTTTTGTTAAACTGTCAAAAAAATGAAAATAAGGGGCTGCTCTCTGGCCATGTAGGTAGCTCATGGACACTTATTTTTTTTTATACTTTCAGAGGCTTTTATCATCATCATCATCATCATCATAAGTTTGTGGTGTTGTTTGTTGGTGCAGAAATGGAGACTGTCCGTTCAGGGTTCACACTGAAACTGAGACACAGAGGAGGGTCCTCGGAGGCGAGAGACCAGAGTCTTCTCTCTCTTACTGTCTTTCTTTCCCTGTTTTTGTATTCTCTCCATCTTTCTCTCTCTCTCTCTCTCTCTCTCTCTCTCGTAGATCATCCTCATCTTTGATAGGAGCAGTTCAGTCAGCTGATTCACCGTTTATGGCTGATGGAGGGAGGGGGTGGGGGTTGGGGCTGTTGGAATGCTGGCACGTTCCAATCAGGGCAACAGTTCTTCATTACAGCATTTCTGCAAGACAGCACAGTGGTTAAGTCCTTGTTTCACATCCTGACAAGAATTTCCAAAACACCATCTACAAGTTGTCAGTGCTCTCTAGTGGCCATCATTAACATTACATGTGTGGGAGGAAAAAACAGAAATCAGGGCATTTATTTATTTATTTATAGATGGATAGATATATAGAGATAGATAAAGATAGATATAGTCACTCAGAGGAAAATGTTGGTCTTAAGTGATGCATTATTGTACGAATGAGGCATTTTTTGCTCTTATTCTTTGAATTAAGATTAAGTGCAATCAGTTACCAGCAGGTAAGGAGGCAGTGGCTATTTTATTTTTTTAAATAAAAATTGTATGATGATAAGTGTATAAAAATACGCCTGTCCGAATACCCACTACCTATACAACATATATAAAAAAATAAAATAAAAAAATCTTCATGAAATGATTAAAAAAAAAAAAAAAAAAAAGGACTGGCTCTTTTGTGGACTTTCACTTTCCCCACTTAAGTTCAGTCAGATCTCACAGTTGTGAGTTCCTGCTTTGTGGCTTATTCTGTGCTTACACAATCATATGAGATGGACGTGGAGATGGGAAAGATTCCCAACTTAACGACTTGCAAGCATTCACAATCACCAAAAGCAACTGTCTTTGGCTGATGGGAGACATCCATATTTCTTCCTTTTTCAGATCGGATATAACGGAGCTTTAGAAAAATCTCCCAGTTATAATTATGACTTGGAAGTTAAAGTCGTGATTGCTATTTACAAGTCGGAAACTGGTAATTACAATAATTCCGATATGACATGAACGTGGCTTTAGCGCAGCTGCTGCTGTTGCCCTCTTTGTTGGGCTTGACACCCCTGAGCTGCTTTTAGCTTTGTAATTAAAACAAGGTGTGTGGTTGGACATTGAGAGCCACTGGTGGGCAGTTTTCCCTACTGGCCTCAAGTTTTGTTTTTTTTTGAGGCAAAGTCCGAGGGCCGAGCACAGACAAAATAGAAACAGAAATGAGAACACACAGTCCTGCAAGTGCATGCCCATCTGGCTCTTTGAGAGTGGCGGGTTCGTCACTCATTTATAGGGCATGCTACATAGAGTTGGCATATCCAACTCTTTCACAGCAGACATTTTGACTTGTGATAGTTACGATACACAAGAATAACTATGGCTGCATTCCATTTAGATGTCCCAGGTCCAGGGCCATGCTATTATGTATGCTACTGTAACTCACTGGCATGACAAACTTGGGCACTTATATGGAATGTGGTCATAATTAATGTCACTGGTTACATCTGTGCTTTCGCTGCTGTGACTAGTCAAAATGTCTGCTTAAAAAAAAAAAGGCTTTTTGTGAAGTCTGTTAGAGAGTTGCATACAAAGTCCAAACTGGAGTAACATCCAGGTTAACGTCTAGATTTCAAGGTTTAAAAGACAACCCAAAGCTCAATTGCCAGGTCTATAAAAGTCTGTATTGCGGTGATAAAAACAACATGTGGGAACATCTGACTCAACACTGTGCAGAGTTAAACACTGAGGGGGGGAAAGGCCACTTTTTTTGCTCAAAAGAATCTGTAAACATGCCTCTAAGGTCTGAAATACATTAAAAAAAAGTGTGTTTTTAAAGATTCATCTCTGTAGTAAAGATCCCTAGTTTCCTTCCCTTTTTCTTCTTCCTTTGCTCATTTTCCTCACTTCCCTTTTTTCCTCCTCACCGATTAGCTCTGTTTTCACCCTTGCCACCCCTCATTTACCTGATTTAGTACACCTGCTCACTCCTTATTTAAAGACTGCACTCCCCATTCACTCACTCATCTTCCGACATTCCCATGGGGCGGCTGCTCAAGTAAGGAGTCTTTTCTAATTTTTAGATCTCGTCAGTGTTAAGTAACTGCCATTATTATTTACCCTTATTTCTTTAGATGGACATTTAATTCCTTGTGTTTTATGTTTCAGATTCAGCAGCCCATGTGTGTCTATCTCCTTTCTATGTTGAGTTTTGGATAATCTTGAGTTTAGGAACCTAATAAACGGATGTTCAAAGATTGAAACCCTGTTTGCCTTCATTCCCGGTCTCATGCATCTCTAACCGGATGCCAGCTGACAATAGTCCACTCCAAACTGAACCTCCACTCCTTCACTACAATCTCCCTGTATACAGTATGTCATACAAAATCTGGGTTAAAAAAGTGACCACGAATCAGAAAGAACTGCAAATACTAATTGTTTGCACTATAAGAATCAATAGTGAATCATATCAAGTATCAGCTCCCTGCCACTTCCTGTCCAAGTGAATACAGTGACAGCTAAAATCAGAGAGTGGTGGCTCATGAGGTCAGCAAACTGGAAAATGGCCATGTTTTACAAAGTGAAAACTCTCTCTGTGCTGTCTGAGGCTGGCACTGTAACCCCCCTGTCTCTCTTGCAGTGTATGAGCTTGTGTGTGTTGTGAGCAGTGGAACAGTGGTGGTGTAATCCCATTAGTGTTGGTTCATTGGGCTGGCCAGCATTGGACTGGGGGGGCAGACACTGCCCCGGGGCAGTGTTTTGAGGCCCCACTCACACACACACACACCCACGACCACTAACTGACCAACACAGATGGATTCAGACGAGGAACGCAGTGGGTGGTTTAGCGACCCCGATGTCTGGGCTGGACACAATGGTACCGTCTGTTTCACTAATCTGATGTTATCGGTATTATCACAGTTTTATTTCCCCCTCACCCTGCAAGTTAAAAGTGACTGAAGAAGGTAGATATAAAATCTCTGCTGCTGGCTGTGCTTCGCTGGTTTGGCAACACTGAAGTTTTGTTCTGACAACACTGCCCACAATGTGTGAACAGTGACTATAAGCCGTTCTGAGGGGCTGCACTCTGCCCAAAACTGTTGAAAAACTCTTGTAAACTGCGGGTTGTTCAGCTACACCCATTTTAATTTCTCAACAACAAAAGGGGCCCACTACTGACACCAAACCCGCACTTTTTAAGTTACATCTGTACACTTATAATGGTTACAATTGCATCTGCATATTTTCACATTCCACCGCGCCAACTTAGTGTTTATGCTTTTTATTCTGGCACAAAATCAGTCTTGAGCAGAAGCGGTTAATGGTGGATACTGTCAGTCTCCTGCAAGGAAATGTTAAATTTAGAGAATATGGTTATTATGATTATGTGATAGGGGTGGGGAGAAAAAACAAACAAAACTGATTCTCTAAAGTATTTGTTGATTCCTGAATCGATATAATTTTATTACATATCTTATTTTTTCGATAGTGACAACAGAGAGACAGGAAAGGCAGGAGAGAGAGAGAGGGGATGAGATGCAGCAAAGGGCCTGGCCCGTACGTGCTCTACCAGGTGCGCTACCGATGATAATATTTTATTTACCACTGTTATATGCAGTATAGCAATGATGCTACTGAAACAAAACTCAAAGACTGACTGACATGTGATGTGCATTGTCTCTAGAAGTGTGATTCAACTTTTTCCCATGGCGTAGTGTTACATTTTTTTTACAAAAATCTCAAATTGTAATATCAAATTGCAATACTTAAGCATCGCGATACATATCGAATCGGCAAGTATCGTGATAGTATCGAATCAAGAGATAAGCATATCGTCCCAGCCCTATTATGTGATTATGACAATGTGATTATCAAACTGGTTCTTCTGAGAAGGACAATGTATTGATTGTAAAGAAATGATTTGTCCACTAAGAAAAGGGACAGCTACTACCCCTAAACATGGTTGTTTTAGGACGCTCCAGCATGGCTGACACACCCACAGAAATGTCAGTTTGTACTAAAGTCCTCCAGTTTAAGGACAAAGTCTCCCTACTCATTTTGCCACCCTGCTGCCCATTAGTCTCACTGACCAGACACAGTGGGGGTCAAATAGAAAGCTTAAAACAAATTCAGGCAGCAATGTTGTGTGCAGAGGCTCCTGTATCATCAACAAACAGAGGCACAAAAAAGTTTTGATACAATAGTTACAATATTTTGTATACATTTGTAACATTCACACACCCTTTATGCAGTTATTGGTCAGGCGTGCACAGGTGTGAGTGTAAGGCAGGGCTTGAACTGTTTTTTGTTTAATTCTTCACATAACTACTTCCTTCATTTTTAGTGTCCGGCCTTTCTCCCTGCCTTTGAGAGTGGGAGTGGGGAACAGCTGTAAACACCTTTTCCTTTTGATGTGGTCAGACAACATATCGTACGATTTAGTTTTTTCCAAGTATGGTGAACTCTTCAGGCTTATATCTTTCAAGGTTTGGAAACGCCAGCGCCCAAGTTAGTAAACCTCCATGTGAGGCTGGATACACATCATGAGATCTCACAAGAGTTGCTCGACTGACTGAATCTAAACTCTTCTTTCAAAAGGAAACTTTCCACATCAGGGTGGAAACATTCTTACTGTGACTTTCTAAGTTGGTGAGGGGCGGGTTAAATCTTATCAGGAGCTCACAGTGACCTCTGACCTATGGTAGGTTTGTGACCAGTAGCTAAAATTAGAACTGGGCGATACAACGATATATACTGTGAAATGAGATTTTGCTATACTGTTTATACCAAGGTAGCTATGCCTTTACGGGAATTGTTACAAATCAATGAGCATGACTATATAATGATAATGTTGGCATTACAGGAACCTTGCACCAACATGATGAAGTACTTTGATTTGTCAGGTATTTAAAATACTAAATTATATAAAAAAGACTAAGCTATGTGGTTATATATTTTATTATGGTTTCTCAACTGAATTTTCCAGAAAATGTACAATATCTCAATACATAATGGGATCCCAATATAAAAGTAGATATATCATGACAGAGGATCTTGTTCGCATTGCCAACCTCCAGATAAAATAACATACATAATATTTAAGGCAATTGTAGAAAAATGTCCTTACAATTACAGCAGAAGAGGGGAAAAAAATAAATAAATAAAAAAAATAAATTCTACTACCAATGTATACAAAAGAAAAAACATTCGCTCCAATCTACTATCAAGCTGCAATCCAACACCTAGTATGGATTAGTTATTGCATAAGTAAAGGCCGATCTAAAATAAACAGACTGGCTTGTCTGTTTAGAAGGATTGACGGGAATATGCAGGCTGGTTTACTGAGCCTGACTGTTTTCAGACTTCCTCATTACCAGTATCCGGCCAAACTATAAGAAACTCTGCTAAAAAAAAAAAAAAAAATGAAAAGAAGAAGCGATACCGATTTTCCTGGGAAACAATGCAATGACAGATCAGGATTTCCTCAGACATAACCAGCTGCTGCAGTCTGCTGAGGTCCATATTAAAATCCAGCCACCATACAGTGACTCACTCATTCAACAACAACAAAAGATGAAAAAAGAAAATGCTAATAAAAGCACTTCACACTTTTGAAAGCTGACTCAGGGGATGTTGGCCTGTCCAGAAAATCTACTGGATCTGCAACTAATCAGCATCAAAGAAAGGCTACTCATTGTCACCAGATGACAACTGGAGTCAGAGAAAGCGACAAGACACGTTCCACACATGCAACTTATGAAAAAGATGTCTGTTGTCACATGGAGTAGTCCCCCTTCGGACAACGACTACATTTTCAACCCAGGATACTGAAGAATTACACTGCCATCCCCACCCATTAATTGCACTGGAATAACTACACACAAAAACATATATACTCGGTCCAGTTAGATGAGTCCAGGTCAGGTCAGGTGTTAACATGAGGGCAGGTCATTTGGAATAAACTGACTCTGTTGACCAAGCAAGTTAATTTTGTTAGTTATTTTTGTAATTTTCCCCACTTTTAGTATCTGTATCACCCCTCATCTGCCTGGAGGGGGGGGCTCTCTCTCTGAATTGCACCTCACAAGGTTTCTCCAATTTTCTTTATGTGCTCAGGTTCTTCTTAGAGAGCTCAAGAAGGGACAGTAACCACTGTTGAGAATGTAATATTAGGCTATACAGATGAATCTGACTTGACTTCGCTGAAGGCAAACAAATGTGCAATAGACTGTGATGAATGACAAACTACACCTGAGCATCAGAATCATCTAAGATGGCATAGAAAGCTATTATGTAACACTAATTCACCTTACAGCCTTGCCTATGCATCTTGACCTCATGAATGTGTGAGCTGCCAGGCCTTTATGACTAACACTGTGTTATGAAATTTTAGACACGCGCATACCTGGCTCAGAGCTGCTGCAGGGGCTGGAGGGGGAGGGGAACTTTAAAGCAGGACACAGTTGGATTTCTTTTTTGCCTTCTTCTTTTCCACTGGCGTTTTCCTATTTATCTGTCTGACCAGGTCATAGAAGATCTAAGAAAGACACAACAAAAACGGTCAGTGCTTTGGTGGTTAAACCATCTCTCCTCACACTGTGGCACCTTCAGGTAATCACTTGAAACCTCATCACTAAATGGATTGATGTCCCCGTTTACACACAGTGGGTTCAACAAAGGTGTAACACTGAGTAGCAGGTATTATCCAGCTGAGTTCATTACTACCTGCATCTTAGATTAACCATACTAGTCTTTGTTAACACAAAATAAAACTCTGATGAGGTTAGTCTTACAATGCATTTAAATAATTCCCTGAGAGATAAGTGTAATATTGTGACAGGTTTTTGAGGACTAGTTTATTACATGGGTCAGTGGTTAGTTTCTGTGTGTACTCACATCGAGGACGTTGATCTTTGACTTTGCAGAGGACTCTAAAAAGGCACAGTGGTTCCACTGTCTGGCCAGGTTCTGGCCCTGCTCCTTCCCCACCACACGCTCATCCTCCAAGTCGCACTTGTTCCCCACCAGGATCATCGGCACCTGAGGACAAGCAAAAGAAACTACGTATGAATCCCCTCGAGGCAAGTTCGTGATTTGTGTTGTTGTGTTATAAAAATTAAATATACTTGACTTCATACATATATGAAATACAGCATTCTCTCTTTTAATACATTTCATTTATATAACATTATGGCAAAATGAATACAACATTGTCAGCACCTAAAGAGAAAAAACAACAGATCTGAAGCAATGAAAAATGCTGATTAGACACAGATGTGTCATCTGACATTTAGGAGTGGTAAGCCCATAAAAATAAAGAGAAAGAGGGAAGTTAAATGGTAGAAAGGAGAATAAAGAAAAGTAAGCGGTTTAGAGCAGAAAGTGAAAGTGAAATAGGAGATGGGATGGAATGTTCGATAAATTCATTCTTTCATACAGGTTAACGACTACCCCTTGAAAGTACAACAAAATCTAGCCCTAGAGGCCCAGCCCTACTCAGCACACTGGTGACATTAAAGTTGGTGAGGGTCCAGGACTCCAGTGCCAGGGGTGGACATTGGGACTGGGAGGTAGTGAGAGTAATAGCAGGACAATACTTCAAATGCAGAACTCGTGTGCATCCTCAAAGTATGAGTGGAGACATGATTATTAACAGCTAAGCAGTCTATGCATTTCAATTTAAATGCCTGGATTGGACGGTCACAAAGACGATCAAGAAAATCAATCCATCCCTGTGGGAAGGCAAAAGAGTCATTTAGGTTACACAACAGTGACAAAAGAGATTAAAGAATCAATATGAAGTATTGGTATTATTTCTTTAGAAAAGGAAAACAGAACACAACCACGGAGAACACAACCACTGACATGAAGTGCAGCCGGTTGTGGAATCTCCCAAATACCCGACACTTCTACTTTTGTGCCCTGCAGTTCGATGTTATAACAACCAAAGGTCAAAAAAAAAAAAAACACTGAGGAAGGGAGAATATTCTGGGAAAAACTTCAGCCCCAACTGTCACAGTGGGCAGAGCCGGTGTAGTCAGGGTGTCGGGATGCGTCTCATCCTGCCTGCTGTTTCCTGATCAACTATCTAGGGAGAATGCTGGCCTGGAGGAAGTCATGGCAGCCCCGCCCAACCGGGATAACATCGCTTTCCTTCCTGAATGTTTTCGAACATTTCAGCTGAATTCCATGCTCTGGCTGCTCTCTGGAATTGCATGATAGTGTGACACTGTGTGTGTGCTTGCATTCATTCGGCATGCATGATTATTTTCGCACTTAAACTCAGCTTCACTATACCACCCACTGTAAAACTGCATGACACCAGAAAAAAGCTCAAGACTCAAGTTTGAGGAAGGGTCTCCGTTTTCTAAGGGTTCACAGGATATTTGTGTTTGTGGTACAGCTTAGCAAGCAAGATACATAATCAACTAGTGGAACATTTTGCATGCAGCACAACAGGCGCCAATAATATATCAGCAGGGGAAATCTATTTGTGGTGGGCCTGCAACAAATAAATCCATGCATGGGAAATCCTGCCTTTGCTCACTTCTCCTGGTCCAGAAACGGCCCCCAGACGCATCTTGTGGATCTTGAAAAACTGGGTAATTGTAAGCAACATGGTAGTACCATGGTACCACAAGTCTACGGTACAGGGGTCAGTTTTGACAGCAGTATGGCCACGTTGCTAGAGATAATACTTCTGAATATTCCAGGGCTCTCTCTCTCTCTCTCTGGGTTGTGAGGCAGACGACAGGAAACTGCGATGTTTAGTTTAACCCCATGGAGGTTGCTGCTTGATGTTTGATATCCAAACAAGCCCTCGCACTGGACTGCTGAACGACATTTCTCCCAAGGGGTCCTGGGAGAACCAGTGGTATGCCCTCCTAACACAAACTCTTGAGCCAAGCTGGGACGAAAAGGAGGGGAAAAAGGGATGGTAGGATGGAGGTATGCAGAAAAGAAAAAATGTTCAGTGTCAGCAGCACATAAGGCAGCATTAGCCTACTTTAAGAATCCACGCAGCCCACAGAGAATCTGTTCAGACGCTGTTAACATGCTACAGACAGGTCCTGTCCCGCCCACAAGGCATGCTGGAGATTGGATTGCAGGGAACACAGAACAGGGGAGTATAGAGTAGCTTAAATGAATGAAGCCAGTCGTTCCAAATGGAGCAGTGAGTCACAAGCATGGAGTCAGGCATTAGTACCATCCGAGTCACACAAGCAGAGACGGAGATGGCTCGGAAAAGTCATAAGACCTCTCTTACATAAGAACTGTGGAAGGAAGGGAAGTGAGCTTTTAATACACTGGTGGACTGCTCACTTACTCCTAACGACTTTTTTTAAGGAGATGGAATTTGGCCCTACTGTGTTCAATGTACAGTCATTAAAAGGCTTTTTAATTGAGCTTGGCAATATTAAGTGCGTGACTGTACATTTTGCCAGCTTTGCAGTAAATGGTGTGTGCAAGAGCTGAGAATGAGAACAGCTGTAGCAGCAACTAGAATGTCTGATTTAGCTCTGCAATAGAGCTTGAAAGCTTTCTCCAAAGAAGAAATCGGTCCTCATGGATGAAAAAAAAGAAAGCATGTTAAGCGTTTTCTTTGGTTGTGCGTTCCTGCAAGAGGCAAAGAAAGATAAACAGATGTCACAGCCATCATAGGTAAAGGCTTAAATCACCAGTGGACTGATGATGGCTGACAGAGTGGCCGTAATAGCCAGATAAGCACAAATGTTAAGACTGTGGATATATTCAGCGGGAACGCAGTTAGAGAAGAAAAGGGACGTCGACTGTTTTCTTGCACGTTGAGGAGCCACTGATCCTGCAATCCATCTGTTAGCCTGAGGCTAACCTCAGTTCCCCAACCACGGAGACTCTAATGAAGTACCACAGCCTCACGATCCAGTGTGTTTTTGATGAGCTGAGGCTTTCCTTTCACATCATCCCTGACAGTCCAATCACCCGCACAGAGTGCCAGACCACAGTAAGACCACAAGGCAGGCCATAGAGAAGAGGGGGGAGACACAGCAACAGGCGCTTAAAAGGCCAGTCAAAACAAAATGCAGAGGGGTATACTGGCAGATATAGAGGAAGGAGAACAAGAGAAGGACCAATAGAAAAATGGAGAGAAGAGAGAGGTATAAAACTTCTGCGCCAGGCTGCAGAGGGGCTTTTTAGATGGTTGACAGGGAACAGAGAGAGAGGGAAGGAAAGAGTGAGAGAGGGTTATGGTAACATTCATTCCCTCCAGAGATCGCCAAAAAAGGGCATCTCAGATCCTGCTGACGCACTATCTGCCCCACCAGAGAGGGGATGGAGGGCTTACTCACTCAGACACACAATTTAACAGAGATAAAAAAAAGAAAATTGGAAATGTGCTTCTAACAAACAGCAAACCAGGAAAACAATGACATCCTCTTTTTATTTGCACTTTTACAGATCAAAGCTGAGCAGCACACTTGGAGGGGAACCATTAGCCAAGTGGGGACCATGGCTCTGTGTCCCTGTTAAAAACATATGAAGTAATGAAACCACAGGAACCTGCATGACACTGATATCAGCTAATGCTAGGCTACATACACAAGTTTCACTAAGTGCTTTCTCATTGTTTTCACTCTACAGACAACACAGAAATGACACCGTGACACAACCTGCATTACGTCGAGGTAATACAAATTTGTAATTACTGGCCTAAGATGCAGTGATTACAGTGTTGAATGGTATCCATAGCAACAGGGCTATCTGGTTCAGAACAATGTAGGCGGCTGAGAACACGGAAGTGGGGCGCTTACAACCTATCTGCACCATTTTCCACTATCTGTGTTTCTACAAGCCATTCAAACATGATATAAAATAACAATGAAATATTAAATAACATGAGAAAAAGTTCTGTGAAAATGTGGAATAGCCGATGTAAACATGCTTGTAAGCTTAAGTGTGCATACTTACATCCTCTGTGTCCTTTACTCGTAGAATCTGTTCTCTCAGGTCCTGGAGGTCGTTGAAAGTGGACTGTGCTGTGATGGAGTATACCAGGGCAAAGCCTTGGCCGTTCTTCATGTACAAGTCCCTCATTGCTGTGAACTGCTCCTGCACAGCGGGAAAAATGAAGAGGAGGGACAGGCCATGAGCTCTCTGGCATGTTGTATACTGATACACATTTATTGTAATCGCATTAGCGTGACCTGTTCTGAGATTCAGTGCATATAGTGGATGTAGTGACAGACGTAGTGCAGTGGAATTGCAGGATCTCTGTCATGTAACATGACATGAACATGTATGTTGCTTGTGCACCATCAACATACATACAGTTACCTTACCCACACTTTTCTTGCATACATGAACAAGACTTTTGAGTCTACAGCCATGCAAGTGGCTCTGTGAGGCTGTACTTAGCTTTGAGCTAAATGCTAACTTGCTCATAATGACAATACTAACATGTTTGTTTAGCTGGTATAATATTTACCATTTTCACCATCTTAGTTTAGCGTATTAGCATGCCAAATTTACTAATGAGGACAAAACACAAAGTACAGCTGAGACTGATATGAATGTCAGTAGTTTTGTTTAGTATTTATTTGGTCATAAACCAAAGTTTTAGGCAATTTAAAATGTTAATCTTAGCAAGATGAAATGTTGAGGATCAGTTACATTATTAACTGATCTTTTAACAGGAACAGGAATGTCTGCACCAAATATCACAGCAGTCAATCAAATAGTTGTCGAGACATTTCACTCAAAACCACAAATGTCACCCATGGTGGCGTTACGGAAAAAGTCAGGGAATCAACAAAGTCAGTAGGATTAATTCTCCAGGGAACATGAATGTCTTTACAAAATTTCAGCTGGACAAAGGTGGTGGACCGACCACATGACCAACCAACATTGCCATCCAAATGTCAGTGTTCAATACAGCAATACAGGGTATTGACAGAGATTTCAGTGGTATGGAGTTCACTTACTGTGCCTGCTGTGTCGAGAATTTCAAGCATACATTGCTGCCCATCTACCTCCACTTGCTGTAAGAGAAAGAAAAATGGCAACAGACTCAGATAATGTAAAGCTTAATTTCAGGTCAATGGGTACATCATATTCCATATGTAAAATACTGCATACAATAAAAAAAACCAAGAGACAACTAACAAGGGAGGAAAAGATGAGATAGAAGTAGGAGATAACAGAAAACACAGTAAAACAGGAGAGAGAGAGAAAAATAGAGAGATGAAGGAAGTTATGAGAAAAAACAATAGCAAAATATCATGACGTGAACCTGCAGAGCAGCTGCTAACAATCAGCTTATTCCAGTCCAGCACTCTGCCCCTCCCTCTCCCCCCTCATGGGACACTCACCTTTCTGTATGAGTCTTCTATTGTAGGGTCATATTTTTCCACAAAGATTCCCTGTACAAACTGAACTGTCTGTAAGAGACACAAAGCAAGCCAACATCAGATCAGTGCCTCCTCCCTCCTCCCACAAGAACAAAACATCCAGAACAGCAAATATGGCCGAAGTCAGTGCCATGTGTCCTTGCTGTGCTTAGAGCACCAGTGTGTCCATAACTGTTATCACAACAGTTCGGGGCGACATTGACGAAGAGGATGTTCATGATGTCAGACCAGCCAGGATGCAGACAAACTTCAACGAAAGCTTGGTACATTCTCAGATTAATTTTATAAACACACACATACATATGAAAATAAAGAGTCTAAGTTAGGACTGTGCTACATTAAGCACTGTACTTAATGGTAGGTTTACATTAGGGATAGACTGAGTTCATCTGATAATATCTTAAGATCTAAACATGTCAGCCTGCCAGTTTGAGAGATTAACCTAACTTCGACACCTGGTCGAAGTTAGCTAAGCAGGGCATACATTTCACAGACATTTATGGCCTCCTGACATCATTATAATGACAACTAAATATCTGTTCTTAATCAAACCAATGACACTGCGCTTGAAGAACACTTTCCTTGTCAGGAAACAAGCATGTTGCCTATAAACAGTTAAAGCAAAAGCAAGTAAGTAAAACATGAGGAAAAGGACAAATCCATCTGTGCTCTCGTGGCTCACTTTGACAAAAATGGCAAAACTTCTTTTATAACAGTTTTCTCCAAAAGCTTTCAAGCAAAAGTTATTTTTTTTAGCTGTTTAAATGACAGTCCTACAAAGTCTTAAGGAAACACACTGCAGAGGTGTTGGGGGGGGGGGGGGGGGNGGGGGTCGGTCAGGAGGGAATACTCACCAGAGCGGACTTGCCCACACCTCCAGAGCCTAACACCACTAGCTTGTATTCACGCATGGCGGGTTTGCTTCACCGGACAGCCCAACAATCTGCACAGGACAAACGGGGAAAACCAAAATAGGAGAGACAAAATGAGAAAAGGTGCAAAAATAGAGGAAATTAATTAAAAAACAAGTCTCCCAGTCTGGTCTGGGAAGGATTCTAGTCATTCCTGGAGGTTATGGACAAGAAGCAGCACAACAATGGAGGGAACACCCATAAGTGGAGCTGCTTCAGGGTGGAGGAGGTGAAGAGTATGTGACCCCTCTCTAACACAAACCAGCTGTGGTGTGTATGAGTGTAGGGGGAACTGAAGAGGAGATGATATATGGATCTGGCAGATATTCCTCCTAATGACACAATCATCTGGCATTCACACACCAAAACACACCCTGCTGTCAGATTTTTTAGTCACTCACTAATTCGAGGTATTGTAAAACAGCAATATAGTGTCAGTCTTTTTCGACTAATGCCAGGAAGTGGAAACTGTGATGGGGAGGCGATTGTGAGATCACTGGAATATCCCTTTAAGGCACGGGGAGGCTTCGAATCATTGGCACACAGTGTGGCGTAAAGTAAGTTGGGTTAGCCAACTGGGTCACTACAAGTTGGGCTACAGAGACGGAGAGACTGCTACACAGAGGTTTAGTTGTGGCTGGGAGATTTGGGGGATTTCTAATTCTTTGTCTACTTTCTGGCTTCATATCAAAATTATAGTTTTGTAAAAGTTGATGTCCAACAGTCGGCAAGAGATTGATTTAAACTACAAAACAATGCTGTCCTGTGAAAATCATGCATCTCCAAAACTTTTTCAGGTTTTTCAATGGTTTATTTAGTTTAAAGTCGAGATTAAATGAAAAATGACCTTTTAACCCTTTCAGATCACATCCCCAGTCACCTATTTAACAATACATGCCAAAAAAAAATAAATCAATTTCTTGTTTTCTTCCTGTAAAACAAAATATGACAATGTGCTTGAACCAACCAATTTCAACCAATAATCTTCAACTTGCAACGTCAGTGTGTCATGCCCACTTCTCAAAGTTGAAATCAAAATCCTCCCAACGTCATGTCCTGCCTGCCTGCCTATCGTGTTTCACTCAAATACGTCACGAAACGGAAGCTAGATACTCTTGAAATGCCGTTCCATCTCAACTTTAGTTTAAGAAATAGGAACATTTTCTCAACCCATAAAGAAACACCTAATCCTTCAGTTTAGAGCTGCAAAGACTCGTCAATTAATCAATTAGATGATCGGAACAAAATTAAGGGTCAACAATTTTGACGACCGATTAAAAAGTCAGTTTAAAAATTTTTTTTTTTTTTTTTTAAATAGCCAAAATTCTCAATTTTGATTATTATATTGTTTCATTAGCCTACTTTGACTGTAAACTGAATATCTTTGGGTTTTGGACTGTTGGTTGGACAAAACAAGACACCTGAGGATGCCACCTTGGGCTCTCAGACACACAAGACATTTTACAGACCAAATGATTAATCCAGAAAAAATTATTAGCCTAATCTGTAATGAAAATTATCATGTATTGCAAGCCTACTTCAGTTCATATGAAAAATTCCTAAGCACCAAGTTTGGAAATACTAGCTTTTCACTGACAAAAGTGTCATTATTTCTTTAAAATTTGTATTGAGATCATTTTCCCATTGTTAGTATATTTCATTTCAGTATTCTCTTGAATTGGATCTTTTTCACTTTTTCTGCACCTGTTCCTGCACTGAAAATAAAGATTAGCAGATCAAAATCATAACAGAGTGTAATATTAAATCACAATGTAGACTCAGGTAAGGTGACGACCATCGTTTTGGGAGCTGCAGTATATCGCCATCCTTATGCCTAGCTGTGCCACATTCATCCAATTACTGATAAAAGATGGAGCTGTGGCTGTGCCCAAACTTTCTGAGGGAAAAACAGAGACAGTATAACATCAGGTTTCGTCGACTATACATACTAGCCTACGATCCCGAAACCAGAGGATACAACTTTTCGGTCTTGGGTTGAAAAGTGCAGCATGTTGGCATCGAGGCTGTGTTGAGAAAGTGGTTCATGTTAAAATCAGGTCTCAAGGGAGACAGTATAGGCACGCTTGATAATCAACCCTTTCTGCAAACCATCAAAAGCTAATCGCCAGCCATTCTGGGAAGCAGATGATCCCCTCCTACACTGTTCTTTTTACAGCACACTCCATGAAAATACTCAGGGGGGTGGACAAAGGACTAAGGACATCCAACTTCAATCACAAGCAGTGACCATGTGGGATATGAAGCCCGGACTGAATAATTCATACTCACTAATCCTTTACACACAAAGAGGAGTTCTCCTTGCACAATTAGGGAGGAGCCCATTGGGAGGAAGAGAAAAAGGACAGGGCTGCACAAGTGCTATGCAAACAGTCTCTGCTGCACTTTCATGTAAACATTCAAGTACAGAGTCAAGTGCATGCACAGTGTCACATATACGATGTCATACAGACAATGTCACACTTAGATTTAGGCTAGGCCTCACTTGTCAGCTATCCGCACGTCACGGTTCTTGTACGGACACTGTGGACTGACCCCTGCTAAGGCTGATGATGTCAGGAACTCGCTCTGTGACAGTGGCTGTTAGATGTGACTGCTCAGAGGTTGTTATGGAGGACGTCTGCTCCTAAAAGTCAAATTCAATCTGTTCCCTCCCTTAGATGAGCATAACTGAGGTACATCAGACTTATCCACTAGGACCTTGGTTGTCTATGTTATTACTGGGGATGGGAGCTTGGTTTAATATGACTGAGATTTTCACAAGTTTGGTAAGCAACTTCCCCACTAAAAAGAGAACTAAAACAGATTATTTTATTTTGTTATGTAATTGTCAGTGGTGGCTTACCATGGCAACATGAAAAAAAAATAGTTGCAGCAATATAAGTAGCAGGCACATTCATAACGTGAACTGGTGGGCTCTCTTCTCCAGATTCTGACTAATTCTTGGCCAATACTCATTTGGGAAATGAACGTCTACCCAAAGTACAAATTTGAGTTTAAATTAGTGAGTTTACTTCCGGTGCAGTACGAGTGGCAGCCAGCAACGGTTGCTCTCTATTTCAACAATTTCCATCGGAATAAATAAAGTTCTCTCTCATATTAAAAATGACAAATATTTTAACAACATTGTTGATTTAGTTACTTCAAAGTTAGTTGTTTTCCTATTAACTTTTACATAATTATGTCATCCCCCTGTCTTGTGTCATAAAACTGTATCAAGATTGGCAGGTAATGTGATGGTAAGCTGATGATGAAGCTCAACTTCAGCCTATAAATAAAAAAAACAATCAAGGTTTGAAGTTAAATTGCATCACTAAGGATTAAACCACTTAAAAAGGCGAGGTTGAAAGTATGTGAGCTCAAGTGAAGGACAACATTTCTCAGCTCAAGTGTGTTAATTCATGCTCTTGAGAATGGCAAAGTGGTTGTGCTTGATGCCTGCCAAGACACAAATACCACCCTCCCCAATTCAAATTACCTTACTGAGTAAGGCTCAAAACTAATTCTGCGTAATATTCAATTAGTGAACAACACCAATCTCCTTTGAACTCCTTTCTTATTGAGCTTTCCACTCACAAGTGCAGCCTTTTCTACAAAAGGCTAAACAAAATGAGAGACATGACTAAAAAGGATGCTCTTGCTTGGACACCTTATCTTTGAACTTTCTTAACAGGAAAACTACATACAAACAGTGCACTCTCTCAACCACCTGCCTACACACTCACGACGCACACAAACACAGGGCTATTTAAGGACATCTCCCTTTAAAACCAAAACCTCTCTCTCTTTCCACTGCCCTCAACTACACACTGTCATTCCCAACAAAACAAACACACCGCTGCTGTTACTCTGCTCTCGTAGTAACCCCAGCAAATAAGGAGCGAGGGAAAGCCACATGCCACAGCAAACATGCTCCACCATGACATCACTACATCACTCACCCTCTAGGGGCCAAAAGGTATGTATCCATCTAAGGTTGGAAATTGGACGAGGTGGTGCTGCTAGCAAGAATATGCAGCGAATGTGTCTGGATAAACTATGACTGAAACTAGAAGACACTGAAATTAAGAGCAACATTCAGGACCCACCATCTCCTGGTCTAGTGAGGCTAATCTGACAGCCATAAAGCTGTCACAGTGCCTGACTCAGCACAGCGCTATGATTGACAGCTACCCTGGGTATCTTCCACCCAGTGCAGATGGTGAAAATGCACACATCCGTTGGTTAAGCTAGCAGCATGATACCGACTCCTGTGGCATCTTCTTATTTGCTTGCTTGTTGATCCACATGACAACTTGAGGTTTAGGGGCTGAAAAAAAAAAACAGGGTGAGATAATAGTTGTTCTGGTGGAGTGTTTTTTAATGTTGATAAGCTCCTGGTTACTCATTACCCCCACCAAAACCACATCACTTGTTCACACGGAGCTTTGCATAAGAACCACACAGACTTTAGGGGAATAACCAAGAAACTACTGACAGCAGAAAACCTGTCAAGGAAAGGGCTTAAGTAAAGAAGACAGAGCCATAACACTTTATTTTACAGCCAACTTATGTCCTACTAGTATCCTAATAATGTCTGAATAAAGTTCTGAGACTGTTTAGTTAGTTTAGTTTAGTTTAAAAACAGCTGTTGAAATCCAGAGGAATTTCCTTCAAAAAGTACTGCTCCTTTTAAACCCAAGTTGAAATGTATTCATTATTTATTTCAATTTATTTTATTATTGGAAACTTTCTTCGTCATATATGTTAAACTGAATGATTGCCCGTTGTCATACTGCACATTTTCGCATATTCAGCTGACTGCTTTCTGTGCACTAACTAAAAGACTAGCTAGCTTAGCAGTTAATTAGGATTAATTAATTGGAAGTATACCAATTGAACCCTGACTCTAATTTAACCTATAATTAGTGCCAAATTACATAGTTCTTTCAAGGAAACTTCCTAGGAAATTAGGAATTTACGAGCCTATAAAATAAACCCCAACCACAACAGCTTAAAACAAAGAAATGCTACGTTTTCACAGCGGCAACTACTGTAATGTTTTTTTAAGAGCTGATCTTCATGTGTAAACACTGCATTATCTTCAGTCAGGAAATCAAGACTTAGGGGTAATAATTCCCATTATTTAGTTGCATAGTTCATACATCTCTTTTCACATTTACTAACCTACAACCCTGAATGTCCACATGAGTCAGAGCAAAACTGCAGCTCAGAAAAACAAAACTTTGCTGTGACTTAATTATGACAAAGATCTGTAACTGACAAACACCATAAGCGGTGTGCATCTGTGTAGCTGGGGCCTTGACCTGTAACCACATCCTCTTTCCAGAGCGCACCAAGGCTTCATGCTGATAGGATGGAAAAGGAGTAGCTACCTACTAAAATAGTCTCTTCCAGTCTCTGTTCCTGTTCAGGACTCCAGACAGCGGGCTTGCTTAAAGAGTGGGGGAAGTGGGTTTTATAGCCTGTATCTCATCAAACCTGGGCTATGAAGAGATTCAGGGCACAGGATGAAGCAGATGCATGACTTCAGTTAACACAGGGTGAAAATGCGCCTTTGAGAAACAGTTAGCCTCCTTGCAGAAATGTCTACTTCACTTGGAAACTGCGATAATCTGTAATTAATCAAGTTGACCTGCTGTGTGTTTATTGTATAGAGGTTGGAGTACACACCTTTACCGTTTCACATCACTCTCCCTGCAGCAGGCTGGCACAAAGCTTGGACCCAGACAAGACAAAGTCATTTGAGCTCTTGGGTTACCTCTTGGTACCTAAGTTGCTTACGGCAGTAGCATATGAGTATCACTCCAGGTCATGCTAAGTCCCTGCAATCTGTGGCTGTGACTATACCACAGAGCAGTAACTAACACCCCGTCGATGTCTGATTATTAGCTTCTTTAACATTAACCAAATTATCTTTAAATCATAAACCCGCTTACAGATAAACCTTTAAAATACCATAATCTTTAATCCAGGCAACCGAGATCAGCATCTGTCCATAAACAATCTAGTTTCATACCAGCAACTGCGCTAAGTCCCGTTATCAAGCTTGTTAGCAAAATGCCGCTAACTAGCTAGCTTTAACTGCCTGCTACGGGCCGCCGACACTTCACAGCCGCTAGCCACGGCTCGTTAGCAAGCAAGCTAACTAGCCGACACATTCCTCTCCTTAGCGTATAATCAAAACACAGCTAGGTTGTGAGAAACACGCTGCAATCGAGCGCATTTCATAGCTCAAACGTCAACCGCACTTGGCAGGTTTGAAATCAACCCGCATTACGGTGTATTTGCTGGTGAAAGACACAGCCGATTGCTAACGTTACCTGCCCTTCCGCCTGGCCTTGACTAAAATGGGAGTGCACACTCCGTTTTGTACTTGCGGACCATTCTTTTCATTTATCCGAGGAATATAACACACGCCGTGCACCCCGCTGTAGCTGCGTATTGTCCCGCAAGTGTCGACGCCACGGGCTGCCAAGCAAATGACTTATTTAACCGCGTTTAGCATGTAGTAAAGTTTGGCATTTCCACTCACCGTTTCTCGCTCGCTGTCTTTCGCCGCTCCGCAAGTGTCAGTTTGCCTCCGGCCTCTGTGCGCAGCAGACGTCACTCCTGACTATTTCTCATTTTTCTTAAAAGGGCATGACACATCGGCCACTCGCCGCGCATCATTTGCATGATAACGGGCTGCACCGTAATGATGAGTGTCAGTAGAAATACACACACACCCTGGTTTTATTCATTGTTAGTAATGCATTTCTAGCTGCTGCACATTGCTTCCAGGACTTATATTTAAACATTACACATTCTTGAAGGATGAGTTACTTTCTGCTTGGGAAATCTGTCAGGGAGTGCCAAAATATAAAAAAAGCTACTAAAGGAAAGAGTATTTTTGTGTGTCCAAAATGTCTCGGATTAGGCTACAAACTCCATGAGTTTGATCATGAGAGTTGATCTTGTGCGTTTTAAAATCAAGTCTCAAGTTTTGTCAGAGCAAGTCTCAAGTCCTTGTGGGCAAGTCTAAGTGAAGTCACAAGTCATACACAATTTTCTTGTCAATTTCAGGTTTCACACTGACAAACCATTTGGAAATTTTCTTTAAAAGCTATTGATATTGTTTTTAAGCCCATATTAGAGCTGAAAAGATTAGTCTATTAATCAAACAGTCGATCAACAGAAAATTTATCAACTTTAATAATCAACTAATTACTTACTAAAGTACTTTTTTCAAGGGAAAATGTCCAAAAAATGTAAGAACCCAGCTTCTCAAATGTGAATATTTGCTATTTTTAGTCTACTATAATAGCACACTTATTATTTCGGGATTTTTGGAGTGTTGTTTGGATAAAATTAGCAATTTAAATGTAAAATTGTTGCAGTTAATTGCAGCTAAATCCTTTGGGGCAAGTATAAATAAAGTCTCAAGTCAATCAAGACAAGTCAAAGTCAAGTCTTCAGTCTTCATAAGAAACTTTCAAATCAATTTCAGGTCTTTATTAAATGTCATAAAGACTTCATTAACATGACAAGCCTTTTGAACATTTTCCTTTCAAAGCTGTTAATAGTATTATTGTTATATACCTGAGACCAACTCCTTTCAATGTATGGACCTACTTAGAACTGAAACAATTGGTCGATTAGTCAAATCTATAGAATATTATATTATCTTCTATCAATAGAAGATAAAAAAGCAACAATTTGGATCATCGATTGATCATTTAAGTCCTTTAAGTAAAAATGCCCAAACTTAAATGGTTTCAGTTTCTCAAATGTGAATATTTGCTGGTACTTTTAGTCTTTTATGACAGCATACTGAATATTTTTGGGTTTGAACAAAACAAGCACTTTAAATATGCCAAGATGAAACTGTCAATTACAAAATTGTGATGTTTTTCCTCTAGATTCTGACATATAATAGATCAAACTATTACTTGATTAATCAAGAAAATAATAGCCAGATTAAGTCTCTAATATCCAAGGTGTGTTTCAAGTGCATGGTGTGTCTTACTGCATTTTTTTTTTTTTTAATCGTTCTGGACTTTTTTCACGTTAAAACTTGACTCCTTTAGAAATTCAGGTCTCTGGTTTCATTTTTGGGGGGAATTTTTGTGACTTAAGTCTCGACTGTACAGCTCTGCTATGAAATGAACAATCCCTGACCCCCACACATCACACTGGTGACGTCAAGGTTGCACCAAGGTCCCTTTCCATCGCCTTATTCATTCAGTGTCCTTCCCCTGTAACTACATAGACCAGCCTTCAAACAGATAACAGGTGTGCGACACAAACAGAATGAAGAATGTGAAAGTGCTCCCTTATGTGGCTTTTGTAAACACATCCTAAAACTGTCGGTTTCACAATTTTGGACAAGCAAAAAAAAAAAGACCAATATTGGTCTGGATGTTTGCGAGGACTACCCTCTAGTGGGGAATGAGTAATCCTGCCCAAGCAGTGTGGATTATGGGCAATGGTAGCAAAAGTACAGTACACTTTAAACTCTCACTCATAATCTACATTTTTCACAACCCAGACCAGAACTAAATGTATTCATAAGTCTACAAGAGACACACTTAACAACTTATTTCTTTATTGTACCATAGTACAACCTGTCAGAAAGATTTAATACAGTATGCATCAATCCCTTGCTTGAGTTTCTCCATTCATTTGTATTGCCTATGCCATCCTTTGTCATCAGCAGTCTTTTCCACATCTTTGTGTTGAATGTAAAAGCACTGTCACATTAAATAGAACAATCTGGTACAACTCTTTACGATGTAAAATAAATAAATCACTTTAAAATTAGGTTATTAAAAGATAGGTGTTTTCCTTCTTAACTCTGAATAAAATCAAATAAAAAAAGGTCAGCCAAATGTCCATGGCCAGCCCAAGCAGATGAGATATTTAAAAGGCAAATAAAGACTAACATAAGTGAATACAAGCAGAAAGCCTTTACTGTATATACACATACGTATACCATACTTATATATTATTCATGACGTTCCATGTGTGACATGTTTTTTTCTAGAGTCAACACTTTCCAGAGCTTGTCAGTCTTGACCTCCCACTAGTTGGGCTACATGCAGTACATACTCTAAATATGCACAAAACAGAAACACACACCTCGGCCCACAAAACAACACATCCCACCACGTCTGAATTTAACCAATGTTCGGTGAAACAGATGCACATGATAAGGTTGAGAATGGCAAAAGGCAGATCTGTACATGGCTCTTGAAAGAAAGAAAATGAAGATGTGTTTTGTCCTTCGCTTCTCTGACACAGTCCATAAAGTCGCGTGCAGTTGCTATTGTTTGACGTGTGGTATTTTGCATCTCCATTTCTTCTCTGTAACCTCAGCAAGGAATTCAAAAAGGCCTAGTGGATGAAAAGTGGGGAGTCCTCTCACTGATATTGTCTGTAGTCGCCAAAGGAAGGGGAGGGCATGGGAGCAGGGGCGGGTTCCTCTGCAAACTGAGGCCCTGGAGAGAGAAAAAAAAAGGTTAACTTCAGAGTGAAATGACAGCCAATCAGAGGTCTCAAGGCTGGTTCAGACCAAAGATTTGCAATGAGACGAGTTAAAACTGTTCTGCATCATTCTGAAACCTCCCAGTTTACACCAAAGCGACTAGACAGCGTATCGTTTCCATAGCAACGACTCTTTGTACTTCTGTTGTAACTGCCAGCTTTTCAGGCGTTTTTTGCAGCTGGATATCATTTGTAGTGTCTTAAAATATGGATGAGGATAGTGATAGTAAGTTACTTGCTACAGTTGCATTTCTAGTGTTGATGAAACGGTGAAAACAAAAGAAACGAGCGGGTCGAGATGACCGACTGACTTCGCTATGAGCTGATTGGCTTTCAAAACAGGTGACGTACCTTACGTTCTAAAACCAGCCGCTGGCAATTTGACAAGCTGAGTCGCAGGTGACGCCATCAGCCAGCTTGAGTCGAGCTCAGGCGGGCTAGTTCACACCACTGTAACTATCCCCTGTGATATTCTAAAACGGTTTTGTCTCGTCCCAAATCTTTGGTCTGAACTGGGCTTAACAGCTGTTAACTTAGTGAGCAATAACCTAAAATATAACTGTGTCCCAATTACATATGACATACTAATCCTAAAAAGATTTTTAGTATCTTAATGATGATTATGTTTATTATCGTTTAATCTGCAGATTTGCACAATTAATTAATTAATGGTTTAATCGTTTGGTGGAAAATGCCCATCACAATTTCCCAAGGCCCAAACTGACTTATTTAAACGGTTTGTTTGTTCAACCAACAGTCCAAAACTCAAATATATCCAGTTGCTATCACAGAAGACTAAGAAAACCAGCAAATATTGACATTTGTAGAGCTAGAAACCCATTAATTTTTGCTTAAAAAATGACTTGATCTATTAATCACTTATCAGAATTGTTGCAGGTTACTTTTGTTGATCATTTTTGATCCTGGAAAAAAGTGACAATACTAAGTAGGCTATGAAATGGAGGAGATGCACATAGCTGGAAACAAACACAAGAAATTGTAGAGGATCGTGGTGAAAGAGAACAAAAAATATCTTTTTAATCTTTGGAAAAACATACACTGTCAGGCGTTACATCTCCCATAAACCATTCAATGACGCAAACTTCCAATATCAGAAGTATTACTCACCAGTTGGCAACTGTGAAGAGGCAAACCTAGTAAGCAAGATTCCAGCGCCCTCTATCAACGCCAGCAGGATACCTCCCATGGCTGCAGAGCCTACCATGGCTACTGGTCCATCTACAGAGGAACAGGGAATGTTAATGTATTATTACATGCACACAGTACATCAGTCTTCACATTTCAAGTAGATTAAACGGGGAGCTGAGATGTTACTGTAAGTTAAAGGTCACCCACTGTTCAATTTTCACCACTTTGTTTTCAAATAAACAAAGCTTTAGGAAATAGTGAAAATTGTCCCGAGTTCTTTATGACATTTACATAACTCATACAGGTGTTTTCACTTATTCTGCCTAATTAAACCTGTGTTCAGGTTTAAGATAGGTAGAGCCTTGCTGGGAATTACACAAGGTCACCAAAGTTTGTGTACTAATGTGGTATAAATTTTCCCAATGAACAGGAGAGCGAAAAAGATGTCAATCAAGCAAATCAGGCAAAAGAGTGAAAGGGTGAATGTGGACATCTCACATGCAGCACAATTATAATACTTGACAACTCCAGTTCTACTAACTTAATGAGGTTACTCTGTTTATTTCCAGTTTAAACTGTGCAAACAGGCCAAACTCAAACTATTTCGGTATTTCTTTAGCCAGTGTTGCCAATCAGGACCCCATCCAGCTGTGACACCTTTACTGAAGTTAGTCTGGAACCGTCCACAGAAAAAAGGTAGATTTTCACAGAGATAACAGGTTGACATCAGATTTTCTTATGAACTACATGACTGCAGTCTAGTTTAAGGACGTATATGTCGCAACATGCATTGCAGTCTCCTGCAGTGTATTTTGTTTTAGTAAGAAATTCTCTTCCTACATAGAGGGGCTTTATTATCAATATGGCACATATTGGAAGTGTGATTGATGTTGTATAATGATGCACAGTTAATCCATAGTTTGGAGGAATTTTGTGCACAATACACAATGACATCAACCAGCTTTAAACTCTCACTTCGTCTACTGGTACTGGACAGTTTTGACAAGTCACAGCGACAAACACAGTGTAGTTTTGATAATGCAACATGTACAACAGCAACATCACCGTTTGCCTTTTACATGAGGTATGTATGTGCCATCTGTTGACTGTTAACCACCAGTTTACTCACTTCTTGCAGCCAGAATAGCTCCTGTCATGGCCCCACTTGTAATTGAGTTCCAGGGATCCTCCTTCCCTCGTACTTTTACTAAACCACAGTCAATCATGGAGAAGAGGCCTCCCCATACTGCAAAGCTTCCTGCAACCCCAAAAAAGATTCACTTAGGTTCAACAACAAACAGTTAAGACATGCGCTGCATTTTGTTAGGCTATTTTGCAATCATTGTAGGTTATACTTGACACAAAATGTATTTCTTTTGTTTCAAACACTCAACATCTCTATTCTCAAACAGTGGCTGTATTTGTTGTTCCCTCCTAAATGAAGAATAGTGAGCTTGGATTTATGTCTATAATGCCAGTTACAATGGATTTCCAATGGTTTTCACTAGGGACGTCCCGATATCAATCTGAGTCCTTTAACATTGGGTATCTGCTGATAAGAAGTCTGAACCGATTGATTAAATATATATCTGACACATTGAAATAACAGCTGTAGACATCTTCTGACACATTTTTACGAGCTACTTGATCGAAATACTGGAGGTCCCGGTTAAGGAAAAAAATATGAAGCTTAAGTTATTGATATATTAATGAAAAATGAACTAAGAGAATGTGACTCCTGAAACTGACAGAAAGCCATCCGCTAGAGAGAAGATGTATCACTCTGTTGGAGTTGCTGGAACTAAAGAAACACTTAGTCCACTTGTGATTGTACAGCGATGTTATAGAGTAGAGCTTCTTTCCTCACAAAAGATCTTTGATGAGTACAGACAGCAGCCTGCAGAGAGCAATTTAACCCAAGGCCAAGTTTATTATTGTCATTTTAACCAGCAAAAGCGTAGCTTAGTTTTGATCCTGCCATGATTAATTATCAAAATGGGAATTGTAAGCAAGGTAAACAACATGATACCAAGCTGATTACAGCCCATTCATTGCAAACGAGAAAAAGGTGACCTTCCCAGCCTACAGCGAGTGAGTAGTTGATACTAAAGATACAGTATCACTTTAAGGCAGATAATATTTAAACAGTTATTCTTACCTCCAAGCTGTGGGGCTCTGGTCTTGATGGCAGTCATGCTACCTCTCATTCTATGGCTCATCCCCTACAAGAGAGAGCAACAGAAAACACAGAACAATGGAAATTCCTGTCAACTCAGGATATACCTACCTTCTTGATGAAGTAAAAATGCCAGAACTGAAGATTATGACAATTTAAGACATGACAAAAACAAGCCAATATTTTGGCTCACAACAGAGGTTGATAAATGTCATTGGTTATTTAGTACACTGTTAAAATCATATTACAAAACAATAAAGCTGCTGATAGTGCACAACAATGACATTTCTACACAGAGTTGACTGTGCCATTAATCATCTGACAACAACAATACACAGTTAAGTGCATGCTCTGAGCAGGTTTAAAACAAGTCTCATGTTGTATTGCTGTATGATTTGCATAAGGATGCCATAATTGTTACAGTGTAGGAACAGCTACATGAAGGAACTTACTGAGGGTGCATTTCTGAAGCCTTTTACTGCCTGGAATATTCCTCCTCCAATAGCTCCCATGGTGAAGGCTCCCCCACAATCGTCCACGATTCTCCAGGGGCTAAAAGCATGAGACAATTAGCAAAAAGATCATGCACAAAGTATGAAGTTGCATATACACGTGCCAATATCATGATCTCTGATTGCAGGTTCAGTCTTGATATGCCCCATGAGTATGGATTGTAAGCCAAGGGTGATTGTAGAGGAACAAGCACTATCTTATTATTGTTAATATGGAAGTAAAATGTTTCTTTTTTCAGTTTACTGGTAGTGCTGTAGTCAACAAATAAACAAGCCCAGAAATGCATCTACTGTGTATCTCTATCACCCATTACAAAATAGGTAAAATGAATTCCAAGATCTCTGACCTCCCCGTTAACTTCAAGGGCATCTCCAATTAAGCAGAACTTTACTTATTTCTTTTTATTGTGTTGTCTTAAGTCACCACCACATAGTGAGCACTACTCAACTATTAAAAAACAAAGTAAATTGATTACGGTTTTATTTTCATGTATTTCAAACGCTGCTTGTTACAGCAAAACTGAAAACCACTAAAAAAAAATGTTATTGCCTGGTTATTACACTGTACCACCTGGTCTGGTGATAACTAGCTAAACCTGATCCAGGACCGTCATACTGTGTGACACCAGAGCATGGATATAAGCGTGTCACTAATCCTAAACATAGGCAAAATAAATGACCTTAACTCCAAATCGGCACTATTAATTTCAGTCACTACGTTTCCCGATAAATTGAACTAGCATCGTGGTACCCTCCTCCAGCTGTTGTGCAATCTTCAGGCTGCCCCCAACAGATAACGCTAGCACACAGGTGGCTAACTTAGCTAGCTTACCAATATGCTCAAGCAGACATCTTTAACTGACCTAACTTCCTCTAACAGCTGAAATAGTCACAGCGGCACTTGACATTCACTTTAGAACATATATCACCTTATACAGACTCGGTGACTGGAATCAGTTAACTAAATGTAATGACATGTGGGTGAGTAAACCGACAAGGTCACTAACAACGTGATTTAGCAACGACGGTGTAATGCTAGTACCAACTGCCGATATAGTTCTATATAAAGTTAGCATCTCTGCTAACGCTAGATAACTAACCGGATTTGAGACGTTTCGGGTTATGCCACATGTTGTACCATAAAATAATTATACATACTTAACGTGGTAGTTACTTCAAAGAGAGGCATAAAGATGACTTAGTAAAATACAGGGTCAAAAATATAATTTATTTGGATTTAAGACTCACCATGGTTCTCTAGCATATTCCTCCATTTTGTTCTTTTGCTGTTCCCTCTGACGTAACGCTTATCGACGACCTGACGTAACAACACAACGTGGTGTCTTAAAGGAGCATTTCATGTGTTTCTAAGTAAAGCGCTACTTACACGAAAAACGGGTTACCGGTAGCTTGAGGGAAACGGTGTGTCAGTGGAAACACGCTTTGCAGCCGTTAAACAAATCAGGAGGTGACTGGTTTTACATTTTGGTCTACAGAAGCAACAGTATCACACTGGATAAAACCTCCTTTGGAACAGACATCAAATCTACTTCATATTGTTTCAGTGTGTTGAGCCAATATCTATAATGAAGCAATACAGATTCAATTAAAAGAATGGCTGCCACAAAAGCCCCAGGTTCACTGTGTGGGAGAGGAATAAATTGTAAATTTGTTCGGGAAAAGCACAATATAAACTGCTATGCTACAGGTCCTGTTTTATTACCTGATCTTCGTTCCTGTGTCAGAATTAAATTTTAGAAACTTTATTATATTAGCTGATATAGTGCTTACATGTTGCATATTCCTATATACATTTGTTTTGAGTCAGATTGCCACACAGCAAACCAGGGTTCATGTAGTATTCCAGGAAACGGGGATCAATAGGGGCCCACCAGCTCATTTTTGCCTTGGGGCCTCCTAGCAGGTTAATTCGGCCATGCTACAGAGAGCAAGAAACCTAAATATACAGTTAACTTGAAGACTAAACTAATCTATAGTATACTGTATAAATTATGTAAACACCAAACAATAAATGTGGATATAATAATGTTCACTGAGTTACTTTATTCATACAAATGATTACCAAGTTGTCCTTAGATCCCCTCTGTTGGCGCTGAACAACCTGTAATCTTAACATTTTCATTCTTTCCCCTCTTTTTCCTCCATCTGAGATCAGTGCTGTTGGTCAGGGGAGCAGCTACAGCCGAGAGACAGACCGCTGGCCTGCAGCCCATTATTAGGAACGAGAAAGGAATGAATTGCAGATCAAGCGTTCATTGAGAAATGCCCAAATATAGGCATTTCATGGATGCAGAGGCTGAGGCAGGGAGATGGAGACATAAACTGGCCTACTGCTGGTGGTGCTGTTTTCCTTGTCTCCTCTGAACACCCAGGATGATGGTGGGTAGACACTAGACAGCTCCCACTGTTTCCCTGCAGCTTTAAACATGTAATGTAAAGAGTAACAGACATCTAAATGTTCTTGATTTCTGGTTGCAGAAGTACAGGCATATAGGAGAAATTCTTTAAATTAACTTAAGTAGTCTAACTCGGTTGTCAGGATTCACATGCAGTATCACACAAGTGCAAGTTCTTTAAATCTAGTTAGAGACATTATTTAGGCTGCAGGTTGGTTGTTGGCTATGGATACATATCTATATATGGCTTTATATATATTTTGCATACTGTATCTTCCTAGCAACAGCTAGATCTGAAGTGGATGTACACAGTGAACATATGGAAATACCAGAGTATATTATTACCAGTGTAGGATTTCATATAGACCATACAATAGCTGAAATGAATGACAGCTCAACAGATATTAATACATATGTACCTTGATTTATCCCACTGAAACATATTGCAAAAGTCAGTTGTATTTCATTTTACATATACTGTACATTTTCTCCTTAATGATATCAGCCAGGCATAACATTACACTTGTGACTTGTCATTGCAAACATACCAGAATCTTTTATTGAAGACATACAGGCTCTGTAAGAAAGGCATGTGTAATCAGATATGACAGAGAATCCTTCATTACACAGTACACATATAAGTGCCACTCTGATTGTTGTATATCACATTGAATTCCTTTAGAAATGACATTCACTTAAAAGCATGGCAGAAATAAATAGGAGGGTTGATATAAACCAGTAATGGTTTTCCAAATCCCCCCAAGGTTAAGACACGTCGATGTGTTACATTACAAGTTATGTAAGGTATTCAAACACACAGGCTAGAATGATTCTGTACAAAACATAACATCAGATACTGAAGGGCAGCCATTTGCACTTCCTGGTAAAAATGCATTATGTAATTATTTCCATGCTAAAACCTTTTCCTCATGCACCAGGATTCCACTGGGCTGCTTTACAATCCATTAAATCCTGCCTGAGATGTCTTGAGATTTGGCAATGAGACACACAATCAAAGACCACCTTGACCTTTTCTTTTTCTTACCCAGATTTTCTTAAGTCAGGCCGCCATGTTTGTTAATTCCCTGATATTTCCACCATTTCAGAATTCCCAGTTTGAGCAGATTTACATCTTACACGTATAAGGTGGATTCCCTCTCCACAAATAAATAAATGGTCAAATTAATGTCCACTATATCACTGATAAACTTTTGTATATTAGAATTTTATAAAGAGTTATTTGAATATCTTATTAAGCTCATCGCACACTCCCACCACGCTCACATTCAGATGCATACACAAGCCAACATGTTATATCTAGTGCAAATAACCAGCAAAGCGTCAATATGAACTGAAGACAAACAACCACAAAACTCATGGCACTCTCTGCAGTCGGCTAATAGAGAGCCCTGCATCATTCTCCACAGAGTCCTTTTGGTCCAGTGTTTGAGGGGAGAACTCATAGTGAGCGCTAGTCCAACCGATGGGCATCTCATGTTTCACTTCCTACATCCGTCCCACAGCACAGCTCTTCAACTGCATCCCGGGGGAATGTAGAGTTTATCTCCTTGAAAACCTGTGGTGATATGTCAGTTCTCCCTCTCTCTTCTTTTTCACTTCCAACAGGAAATATTACTGCAACCACTTTGGCACCGGCACCTGTCGGAAAAATAAAATGTAAGTATGTGAGAATATATTGTGGACGAGCTAACCTATCCATAAAACAATCTTTACATACCTTCTTGAGTTGTTTCACATTGCTCCCTCTGATCGAGGCAAGCAGTTGGTCCCTTGAGTTCTTACTACCGCCTGGGCTTTTTCCATCCAGCTTCCTCTGCGACACCGGAGTCAGAGAGTTCCTCAGGGAGTCTACATCCAACATAGGTGGCGGTGGAGGTGGGGGTCCACCCCCGGGAGGCGGTGGAGGTGGTGGTGGAGCCAGACCTCCAGCTCCTCTTTTAGGTGTCAGCTTTGGTGATGGCATAGGTGAAGGTATGGGAGAAGGTTTGGGGGAAGCTTTGGGCGAGCTTCTCAGAGATCCTCCACCACCCATCTTGGGTACCTCCAGCGTCCCCTTCTTCTCCCCATTGGCCTGGGCCTGCTTCTGCTCCTGCAGGCGCTTCTGCCTCTGTCGGTCCATGTTGCGACTCAGTATGTTTGTTGTGGTCATCCTGGGTCCGGCTAACTCAAAGTGGTAGCCCAGTTTGAGCAGGGTGGTGTTTTCTTTCAGGATCTTGGTCATCTCCATCTCGGTCTTCCCACCACAGATGTGGCGCTGGTTTTGAAAGCGAAGCTCAGTCAGAGTGGAGTTGTGTTGCAGCGCCTGGATAAGAGACAGGATGCCCTTGCCAGTGAGGTGGTTGGAGTCAACATTGATGCTAGTGATAGTCTTGTTGCTGCGTAGTGTGCCTGCGATGGCATAAGCCACATGGTCGTCCGCACGGCAGTTAGCCAAAGCAAACTTCTTCACGTGGGTGTTGTTGTGCAAAGCCTCTGCAAACTCGATGAGTGTTTTCGTCTTAATGACCTCTGAGTTGTTGACATTGAGCTCAGTGAGGGAGGGGTCGTTGCTTCGAACCTGCTCCATCAGCTCATCAAACATGCTTGAGTCTTCCTCCTCCTCTTCCTCTTTCGCCTTGCTGTTTGGGGTGTTTTTGTCCACACAGTTACCAAGTTTCTCAGTTTCCTCTGCTTTTTTAACTTTTCCTTTACCATCCTCTTTTTCCTTTTTATCCTCTACTTTCTTCTCTGTGCCAATCTTCTTCTCCTTCTCTTTCACATGGTCACTATGGTTCACCAGCTCTTCTCTATCTGTTCTTTTTTCTGCCTTGTCATGTTTCACCTGCACCTCACCCCTCTCAGATGGTTGTCGCTCAAGTTTGACATCAGGTTTGTTTTTATCTTCAGCTTTTTTCTCCTCCTCTTTAGGTTTCTTCTCTTCTGATTTACTCTCTGGAGCCTGGCTCTCTTGTGCCTTGCTCTGCTTCTCCAACATTTTAGAGACAAGCCCTTGTGTCCTGAAACTCTCAGATTTTCTCTCCTTTTCCTTGCCCACATCCTTCTCATGTTTTTCTCGTAGCTTTGAGATAATGTCTTTGGTTTTGCTGTCATCTTTTCTCCTGCAGTCTTCTTTCCTCTCCTTCTCTTTGTCATCTTTTTTTTCCTGTAACTTAGAGATCATATCTTTCGTTTTGCTACCTGTGCTCTCTCTGGTGTCTCTTCTGTCTCTTACCTTATTGTCCTCAAGTTTCTCTTTCTCTTTGGTCTCCTCTTTCACGTCACTCTCTCTGCTTTCCTGCTTCCTGTATCTACTTGAAAGGCGACTTCGCTCCTCTTTGGAACTTTCGGGACCTTTGCTGTTTCTGTCGTCCACCTTAATATCTTTTTCACTTGACACACTGGCTTGTCTTTGTAACCCTACTTTCACGTCGTCGTTACCCTCCTGGCTCAGGCCCATCTTCCTCAGATATTCCTGTTTCCGGCTCTCCTTCTTTAGCTCACCCTGCAGGACAACAAATATGAGGAGTATGATGTGGAAAATGATGTTAGCGTTGTGTCAGATAGTAAAGCAGTTAAATAAATGCCAATACCAAAAACAAACAATTATAGGGTTTAATCAAACTCCTTTGTACATGGGTGTGTCAAAGGATGTAGTGCCCTCAACCAAAATAAATCAAAGTAGATACAGAAAAAGGCTGTCATTTTGCAGAATTTAAAGACGTCTTTAAAGTGTCATCATTTAAATAATTCACTGGCTACAGTATATAATGCATAACACCTAACCATGCAAATACCCAAGCATATACTGTATTCCTTTACTGTCAAACAGCTCCTCATCCATCTGCTCACTGTAAACACACACTCTCGCTGACACAATATGGCATGTGTGTTTACAGTCAGCAAAAGGACAAGGAACCATTTTAATAGCGCAAGGATACATTTGCAGCGAGTAGCTTGCAAAGTGTTTGATTTGTGTTGTCTCCATCTGTTTTCCTGTGTGAAGCCGTGGCCCTGGCAGATGTATCCTTAAAAGGCAGTGAGTGTAGGAGCAATCAACCAAGGAATTCCATCAGGCCGGGATTAAGAAGCTCTGCAGGGCCTCGCTCCATCGACTGAAGTGCCTCTCCTTTAAACACACAAACTGCATGAAATCTGTCTCCCTGACACTCAACCGAGGGTGGCTCAAAAATCTTTTATAGCTAGTTACAGGAATAAAATAAATGGTTTGGTGTGTTTCCGAGGCTGTTTCTCAGCTTGTGAGAAGATGCTTAAGAATGTGGAATGGATGTAAGCAAGCCTCCAAGGGGAAAACAATATTTTTCCTGGCACAGAAGCCAGCTCTACACTATTTATGAGCTGATGGACTCAGGGTGCATGGGGTCCAGTTGTTGGTTTGCTTCAAGCTAAATGAAAAGCTATCATTAGAATACCTCTGGGACAGTGGAGGTTAGATAATGCTGTAATCTCTCGGTCATAAGTGCAAACATGTTGTTTGACTTTATGAACTCAAACACAAACATCTTAAGAGAGTAATGGGTCTTTAAGACATGTAGATCATACTTAAACATTCATGGGTGATTCTTTTATGTCAAATCCAAAACACACACACACGTATATATTTATTCATATATATATATATATATATAAATATATACCAGATAAGGAATCAAGTTTTCACAAACCTCAAATGACTGTTCCTTCTGACTAAGCCTCCGTTTAGGATCACTCTCCCCTCTGCTGTCCAGTTTAGCGTCCCGGACATTGTTGCTTGTAGGTGGCTGCGCAAGTATGCTTTCCCCTTGGGCGATGATCTTCCCATCCTCTGGTTTGAGATCTGGCACTTTCATCATGTCCTTCTCCAGCTCCTCCATCTCCTCAGGGGAGAGGGTGGACAGCAGGTTGTCCAGGTCTGGGTCCTCGCTGACCTGACGGCCTGTACGGGTCAGGCCTCTAACCTTTCTCCTGGACATGGTTGCCTAAAGAAATCTGGGGTAAAGGTTACGCCCGTGGAGAAGAACAGAAAAATGTGGTTTCTTTGGAGGTGCTGATGGTGTTAGTACAGTAAATCCCTTTATTTGAAATCTGAATATCGTGCAATTTTCTCCTCTCCTATGGTGAGAAGTTGAGTAAAGGTGGTGTCCTGCTGTCTTGTCGCCTCCACTCACCAAAAAGCCACCAGAGGCATCAATCCTGGTGCAAAGAGGCTGGACTCACGGTCTTGCAGTGAGGGGTACCAGTGATGAACTGCAAGAGCCCCACATCATCAAAATGGACTGTGAGGCTGGGACATTCTTCGAAATCCTCTGAAAGTGCATGTCCATATTTAGTTCAGGGTACGCACTCCTTTAAAGGTAATGGGAAGGGCTGAAGTTTACAGAGCTGCCAGAGCAGAGTTACACAGACTTCCTATTACACAATTCATGTTTATATTCGACCAGTTCCTAATTTTTGTTTAGTAATGACTCTATTTTTAACAGTTGAGAATTTCACATTAGATTTTCTACCACTATATGAGAGACGTCAGTCTTTCTTTTAGGAACTTTTCTCATTTAGTAGTCTCTTGAATTAACACATTCCCAACATTCTGGGTAAGCCCTTGTGTGCAAGCTGAAAATATAGTTTTGTTTTTACAGGTAGCTCAATACACCACCATCGGTGGTGCAGTGATTTAGGAGGGAAACAGATGAATCATGTGTTAGAATCACATGGTCAATAAATAGGTGCAGTGAAATGCATGGTGGCAGTCTTGCGGCTGTGCTACAAGGCTGGTGCGCAATAAAGAATAATATCGTGATGTTTATTACACCAAAGGCACTAAAATTCAGAGACCTGGTAGATTTTAAAGCATCACAAATCATGTATTAGGTTAATAACAAATGACTACCTGAAAGAATCTAAAAGTTGTTTAAAATGAGAGAAAGTCAATATGATTTGTGAACAATATTCTGTTAAAGGGACCAAAATAAGCTCAAATTTTCAACAAAAATAAATAAATAAATGAAATAAAATTAAAAAATACCAAATTAAAAGTTAGAGTAAGGGTAAAAATGAGAATTAGAAAAATAAATATAATGGATACAAATTCAAACATAATTTTTTAATAATATATGTAATATATATAAGTATTAATATGCTTAATGTATATTGGCCTGGTGTGTAGGTGGGCTGTGTAATTTTTCAGTGTATAAAAATGTAAAATGTACATGCAGTTGCAAGGCAAACTGTACAATACAATATTGTATACGCTTGAGTGCCAATGTGCAAATGACAAAAATAATAATTTGTAAATAACAATCAGTGTTTGCAGGGGCACACACTTCTTTTGGATTATATGTTGCTTGTGATGACAGGGAAGTGAATCAATTCTGCCAAACATCTGAGCACATTTAACATTGTTTGGAGGTTAATATGGACATCTAGTGGTCAAAATGATGTAAACACATAGTGACCCCCTTTCAAATGTTTCATAATTAGATTTCTTGGAAACAAAACAGACACAGCAGACAGTTGTATTTTACATTCCAAAGTTAAATTTTATGTTAATAGAAATAAAAACTTTTCACTCACTTTATATTACAATGTCATACCATCCATATGACAACAGACAAAACGCCATGCCTACACAAGTTATTTTGCCAACTTTTGTCAGTTTCATTAAACATACTCATGGAGTTGGTTTAGAAGCACAAATAAACAGAAACATCATTGAGCAAATGTTATGTCAAATTACATAAGCATCTTACAAAGAAATGTCCAGTGTTCTCTTTGTGCTTTGCAATGGTTCAACAAATCTGTACACATGGACATCACCATCGGAGGAAACAATTTACGTTGTCAACTAGCGGTAATAGGTCTTATCTGATTCACTGCATGGTTTAACAGTGAGAAAAGATACAGCAGTGAGTCTCAGGGAATGGTTTGCCCAGGCTTCTCTGATCAGCATAAGTGTTTTTTTTTTTTAAATATGTGTCTCATTTGACTTTAAGTTTAGAATAAATTACACCTGAATAAAGATAACCCAAGCATCACCTATCAATATTAGCTAGCTGTACAACACACACTTGAGACGTCATGTTTTATAAGGGGCAGATTGCAGATGAATTACAGGTTGCAGGCCCTGACCTCACTCAAGCCCAAATCTGTGAAGTGTAAATTTAAAGGAGTAGTAACATTTTGAGAAATACACCTGGGTCATCTGCTGTCTTATAGAGGCATAGCTAGCATAGATGAGAAGATTGATACTCCTCATGTCTTTGCGGTAAACGTATGTTTAACTGGTCCAGCCGCAGCCGGTTAGCTTACGGTTTAGCACAAAGACTGGGGAAACAGCTAGCCTGTCCAAAGGTGACAAAATCCACCTACCAGCACCTCAAAAGCTCAGTAATTAACACGTAGATGTACAACGACAATTTACCGCTTTCCAGGGGGTAATGTGCAGACTACCTCCTTTGAATCTTGGCTGGTTGCCTGGCAACTACTTCTAGCAAAGAAATATCCTCTTCCGCCACATAACCTCCAATAAAACAGCAAATTGTCATCCTTCCACTTAGGGTTTTGTACGTATTAAACAAGATATAATGTTAATTAGTGAGCTTTTTGTTAGGACAGAGTCAGGCTAGCTGTTTCCCCTTGTTTCCAGTCTCTTACCTGGTTGCTAAGCTAAGTTAACCGGCTGCTGCCTCCAGCTAACAGCAAATATTAGCTTAGCTACATATTTACCACACAGACATGAGATTGGTATTGATCTTCTCATCTAACTCCCAGCAAGAAAATTATAAGAAAATAACTATATTTCCCAAAATGTCAAACTATGGCTTTAAAGAGAGGTGGTCAACACAATTTCAACATGTGATTTTTGGCTTTGAAGCTTGTCCACATGGTGAGAACCCATTCACAGTAAAAGGTAAACTCAATATTAATAATAAATACCTAATCAAAAGATGCCAAAATGCTAAAATGTCATATCTTATGTTACAATAACAATACATTATTTAAAATAACAGATTTACAAAATATGTATTTAAATAGTTAATCTCTTTTTGTCTTCATGGTTAATTATTGTAAGGCGGGACATTTTGTTCAAGAAGCATGACCTGCAACTCCCCTGACCTGATATCTTACAAGAAATAAACATTTCACATGAATTTCACTGTAAAAACATCCTACCTGGCATTATGGGATTCATCTAAAGACTTGTTTCTAATTCATTTAAAACCAGAAAAGAAGCATGAGAGGACAGATAACTTTGACTGGGGTAGCATGCTGATGTCGAGATGTTACATTACAACGGTGCAGCTTATGTACTACCACGAAATAAATTAGTCGAGTCAGATACAAAAAAGAGAGACAAAGCTGAACCTAACAGGTGACTTACACAGAATTAAGAGTACCATAAAATCCATTAGGCCATCCGAGCAAATTTAAGACAGTACCACACTGCCTTTGAGCCATACATGTCACCTTTTTAATAAAACATGCAATTTGTTTTTCACTTTAGCCTCTATCACATTACGAAAAAACAAAACAAAAAAACCCATCAAATACAGAGATAAAGACATCATGTAATCATATTTGGAGAATGTGGATCAATGACCGAGATTAACTGAAATGTAGCTTTAGGCAGTTTTCAGTTTATTCATATTTAACAAAAGAGAGGCATTTTTCCCTTTAAAGAGGGAGTGCATTATCATTTTTTTTAAAAAATCCCTTCTGACCTCTCTGTGGTAAGGTAATGAGTCCTGTCTTTAGGTGACACCCTGTCATTGAGGTGAGTGTGTCAGAGCAGAAGTGTCGAGACGCCAGCCGGATACCTCCTCACTTTGGGGATGGTGTGACGCCCTCTGTGAAACCCGCCGGGAGCAATCAGGCGTCAGGTTACAGAACCGAATTTGACTCACGTCAATACTCCAGAAAAGTAGGACAACGTTGTAAATAAACAAACAAAAAAAACCTCCTAAAGTGCCTCCTGTTCTCTTTCACCAGTAAACCACTGCTAGTTGAGCTGTAGCGTATATTTGATTATGTGTGTGTGTGTATGTGTGTGTGAGAGTGTTGCTGCCTTCTCCTTTTGAAACAGTCCTTTCTCTCAGTTGCTGTTATTTCCCAGTGTGTGTGCGTGTGCGTATGTGTGTGTATAGACGAGCCCATCAATGACCAGGATACTGAGGTGGAGAGTAAGGTGGAGGGGCTGAAAGATAAGTAGGTAGAAACACAAAATAAAGTCAGATCTTCATATACTACTGCAATAACTTTAAGAATCAATTAAAAACAACAAAAAACCCCATCAAATCACCATCAAATTCAGTTGGATTCATGCTCAAAAATTTCACAAATAGTTGTTGAGATATGGACCAAAGTGATGGGCCAACTGACTAACATTGCCATGTACTAGTACTAGTGGAGAGACCATGGAGTAACTAGAATTAAAAGCCCTTATTAGCATGAAATGGGCAAATGTCACCAAATTTCATGGCAAGCTGCTTTCGAAATCATAAGATATGTTGTATCACAGTTGACCCTTTCAACTGGTGCTGGTGCTCGAGGACAGTCTCCAAAATAGAAAGCATTCACCCTCTGGGGAGCAGGAATCTGATCAGTACATTTCATCGCAAATTGCCTATTAGATTTTTATATTTCTTGTGAGGATTTGGGCCTGATGTTGGTGCTAGAGAGAGAGAGAGCAGGGAACAAACATCCTGTGGACCATATACAGTATATCCACAATAGATATCATGGCAATCTGTCCAGTCATTGTTAAAATATCTTGTTCAAACCCAACATCACCATCCTTGTTCTCTGCTGTTAGTAGAGCAATAAACAGAGGAAGCACTATTCGTCTTTCTCCCTGTGTATGTAATATTTTGGCTCCAGCAGGGGTTGTGTCATATTCAGTGGGTAATATTAGATGAATAGAGCCACTTCACTTTCCCAAAAGTAGGTACAACAGCTTGTATTTTACAGTATTTTGGCACATTATTTGTTTACATTGATTTATGTGCAAAACTAGACTTTAAAAAATGTTTTAGACTAGTTTTTGTTGTCAGACCAAAAGAGCAACTGATATAGATGATCAACAAAATGTGGACATTATATCTAATTCTACTCTTACCCTGGTTGTATGCAGGATCCATCAAGTGTGGTGGATAAGGTCCAGGCTGCATCACCGGGTACTGTGGGGGCATGCCAGGGTACTGGGGTGCCATTGGATAACCTGCATGTAGATACTCAGAGGGTCCCAGAGGCTTCCCATAAGCGTCATACATGGGCTCCACTGGGTAGCTGGCCATGGGGATCTGCTGGGCTGTGGGTCAAAAAGACTATTGTGAAGGAAATCTGTAACTTTATGGCTGTCTGTAAAAGCATGGACATAAAGAGTGGAGGTCTCACCATCATAAGGTGTCCTGCCCCTCTGCTGCCTTCTCTGGTAGAGGTAACAGCAGGAGCACATGAAGCAGCAGACCATGGTCGCAATGATCGCCACAAACAGTAGGATGGAGGATGCGATGCCAGCTAAAGTGGTGGGGCTGAGGAGAGAGAAAGAAGAGGACTTAAGTTACAAAGCATTTCTTTTCTTACTTTCATCATCCAGCCTCACATTATTCCTTCCCCGCTATCTCGCAAATTACAACTCACTTTAGAGAGGATTAAAGCAGAGATGGCTGTGATGTGAAGCTTTTAATTCAGACACACTGTTTACCACAGACAGACCCTGAAATCACATCTGAGTTAAAGCCATACACCCTGCATCTCTCTACCAGATTCCATCACCTCATAGTCTCAGCAAAGGAACAAAGCCCTCCATTTCAGCTCAGCCTCCGCCACCCACTGATCTGATCTCCCATTGGGATTAATAAGCTGCAGGTTGTCTGCTTGCTACTGGATAGAGATGGATGGTTTCCAGTGCTGTGGAGGAAAATGTTGCAGTCTCTCAGGTAAAAGCTTGCTTAGTCCAGCGTTATCACAATCCCTCACAGGGGACTCCACTTAAACACCGCTTAAAGCACAGATAGCTGATGTGTTGGAACAACTAATGAGAACATATTACACTGTGGGGACCAAAGCAGGGCCATTAAGTCAAATACAGCCATTGGGACATGGGAACAGGACGGTTTGTGCGTAGATTTAAAACTTTTAGCAGATATTGCTGGTAAAATGCCAGGTGATGGTGGACAATATTTTCTATATATGTTTATACAATGCCCGTCAAATGTTCCTCCCACTTAAATCTTGTACACATAACATTATCACCCCACAATCCAAATACCATGAAGGATGTAACCGTTCAATGTTAACACATACAATATTACTGCTGACAACACTAAGACACTTTAACCCATCATCAAATTCCATTACTTCGAGTGCAATTTTTGTATTTAATAATTTATTGCAACTTCCTTATCCCCTCACTTTGTTTGTGACTATTTGTGTTTCAATACACTTTGTATTACTATTTATGTATGGTGCATATATTGCATTTTTTTGGTTTCATACTGTATACAGTACATGCTATTCTACTTTTACTAGAATAGTATGTATGTATTCTAGTATGTATTCTAGGTTACTTGCCATACTATTCATTTGCTCTAGTACTTACTTTTGCGACTGTGACACACAGCATGGGATTAATAAAGTTTATCTTATGTTATTACATGATAAAAGATTTTGATTTAATTGGGTTCACTGTAAAAGTTTTATGGATACAATAAAATAAAATCCTAAATCCTTTGTGCTCGAAATCAGTGATCCTTTAGTTGAGTAAATGTATAAACTGTTTTGAGACTGAAAGTATCTTATTAAGAACTTAAATTCTATTTGAGCATGGACAACAGTAAAAACAGTATGTGTGACAAAATAATCTCAACTCAAAGGTCCACTTATTAGCTTTTTTTTCCAACCGTCTTTATCAACGAATGGACTAGGCTCATCGCAATACGACCACTTGTTCCATTAATCTATCATTTTTCAGATTTATCTTTCAGCCTATAAAATGGCAGAAAATAGTTGGAAAACATTTGCCAAATTTCTCAGAGCACATATTCAAATATCTTATTTTATCTGACCAACAGTCCAAAACCAAGAGATATAAAATTTGCAATAATATAACAAAGAGAAAAGCAGCAAATGCTCACATTGGAAAAGCTGAAACCACTGACTAATTGTTTCAGCTCTAAATGCTAAAACAACGTCCTTATTGCACAGAAATAGGCATTCCCATACATTATATTAAGAAAAAGTTCATACAATCAATTACAAGATGTAGTCCAATTGCATTAATCAGTATAGTGTGTACTTTGTATGGATAGATGGATTTATGTTCATAGGTATTTCAGAACGCATCTAGCAGGGAAGGGATTTTTTTGTGCAGACTGTGGCAACAAATTTCCTCTAGCAGGATGATTAAGAATCTGTGTGCCTTAAGGAAATGAAGGATAAGCGATCCTGCAGTGATAGCCTTGAATTGTGAACACAAACACAGACTCTTGGTGTCGAGTAAATTAATAAATAAGCAATTAAATTACAACCCTGCTGCTGCCGCCGCCCCCACCTGAACTGAAAGAGCATGCAGCGTTTCTGCTCCCTCTCTGTGATCATCTTGAAGGCGTCCAGGCAGCAGTAGCGCCGGTGGCAGTTCCCACAGCAGAACGTGATGAGAGGGCAGTCGAAGCCATTGTGCCAGGTGCCGTTTTTGTCCACGTACCACAGACAGTCCTCGTTCCCACTGACTGCAAAACAAATGCAATACAAAGTGTGAGGCGGGGAGACACTACAGGGAAGATGATCAAAGAGGGTACAGACAAGAAGGAAGCAGCAGGTCAGACCTGAATTCATTTTCCTCCTTACGATCTCTCAGTCTTACCGACACAATTTCACAGTGAGAAAATTCTTGATTCTTCACTTACAGATACTGCTGTGTTTTGCCTTCAGGAGAAAATAAATATTTCTTTTGAACATGCACTGGCTCTTCTTTCTTTACATCTTTCTTATTCCAGGCCAAACACAGTCATAATGCATTATTCATCCGTTCCTTGTGGCAGAGGTCGAAAAATTATTAGGGCTCAAGTGCCCAGGAGATTTAAAGGACTTATGTCTGAAATAAAAAAGGAGTCAATTTATTCATTCTAGTACTGCAACTAAGGATTCCTTATCAATTCATCTGTCAATTTTTCTATTAATCAACTAATAGTTTGGTCTATAAAACATCAGAAAACTGTAAAAAAAAGCCCAAGATGACGTAACAAATTACTTTTTTGTCCGATCAACAGTCCAAAAACCCAAAATATTCAATTTACTATGACGTAAGACAAGGTAAAGCAGCAAACATTCTCGCATTTGAGAACCTGCACCCATCAGTGTTGCTATTTTTGCTTTAAAAATGACCTAAATGATCAAAACAATTATCAAAATAGTTGCATATTAAGTTTCTATCAATCAATTAATCGACTAATTGTTCAGTTCTAATTCATTCAAATATTTTTTGGTCAATCTAGTCAACACTTGTAGACATGATCGACTCTTTTCAAAAGCCAGAAATGAAAACTCAGATCTGTGATGTTATAGTTCTGTTGTCTCTTGGGAGACAGAAGTTAAACATACAGTATACTGTCTTTCATCAGAATAAATACATAGTGAGTCCTAAATTGAGTTGCAAGGAGCTGGTATGATTATGTTATCCACAACATAGAATTTAAAGGCACACTAAATAACAGCCTGGTCCCAAAAGCAACACTTGTGCAGGCTGCTAAAAGTCACACTGACTTGTATATTTAACATGAGTCCTTATTGAAATGAGGGTTTTTTCTAAGTAATATAATCCTTGATATTAGAACATCTATTATTGTCTAGTATTAGTACTGTTTTGTTGTTTACACTACTGTATGCAGCCCGTCTTAAAACTACTTTTTGCCACAATGATATCTTGGTCAAGCCTCTTAACTTGTTGAATAACAGCTACATAAAATAATGACAGCAACAAAATAAATTTAGATTTAAACTGTTTTGGGGATGATATTATTGTAATATTGTTGGAAACTTGGTGCTAAAATGTCAATAAAAAAGCAGTACTCTAAAATATACACCTCATATTACTTATTTCATTTCTATTTTGATGTGCATTAACCTAAACCCAACTGTTTAACTTTTTATATTATCAGCTTGTCAGTCACATATAAATCACTTTGAATTGCTGTATAAAATGTGCTATACAAATGAAGTTTGATTGACTGATATGTAAGGCTTGAATTATAGAAGCTGAGCTGTTGAGCCAAACCAGCTACAGTGCTGGAAATAAAAACATTTTAGTAACGTTATTCTTTCATTCTTGAAAACAAAAAAGAAATGGTACGTTTAACCAGAAACCTAACTTAACTGCCAGGCTAATGTTAACAATATTAGCTAGCTAGCTTCCTATTTTTACTATTTAAATTTTAAAAAACCCCAAAGCAAATCATTTAAACAAACACACAAAAAAACAGTGAGACTAGTTCACAAAAGACTGAATAAATGGTTGCTAAATGTGGCCGGACGCTAAACAGTGAACGGTTTATTTAACGTTTCAGTTATCCAGGCCTAAAATAAACATGTAAACAGCCAGACAGCGGCAGCATGAGATCGTGCGGACTGCTGAGAGGCTGTATGGCGATGCAGAGACCGGCTGAGCCCGCTGGTCTGGTGTAACGGCTGCAGTAGATAACGGCCAAGCAGGCAGAAAAGACGCTGGCAAGGCTCAACCGTTAAACCGTTAGCTAGCGGAGCGCGGCCTGGATGGAGAGCCATAATCTTACCCTGAGAAGTGCAGAGGACGATGGAGAGCAGCGCCAAAGTCAGCGCGATGAGGGACATGTTGCCCGTTGGAAAGATCATCCTCATCCCAATTCAAACCAAGCGGTGAGATTTTAAAGAGGAGGTGTTTTCGCCGGTGTAAACAAACAAGAATTATCGGACTAACGGCCGCTCTCAGACATTATATCCAGGCTCGGGAACAGCAGTATAGGAGACAGGACGGCTTTCTCGATCGGTAATTTATCCGTGGAAATGACACATCGCGGCTGTGACGCCGTTGAACCGGGACAAGGAGGATGTTGCCTTCACGTCCTGCCTGAAACGTCGGGAAAGCTCTCCATCGGTTCAGCATCGTGAAGAACCAGGCCGTTACAGTCAGACATAGTCAGTGTCGGAGGAAGTACTCAGCTCTTTTACTTAAGTAAAAGTAGTAATACCACAGTGTAGAAATACTCCGATACAAGTAAAAGTCCTGCATTCAAAATTTGACGTAAGTAAAAGTACCAAAGTATTAGCATAAAATATACTTAAACACATTTCAAGGGAGCCCCAAATGTTGTGCGCTCATGATGAAACAAAATATCTAGATAAGAGGACAATAATCTTTCAGGACTTCGGGTGCTCTGAACTACATCAAATAATATTAAGAAATTGGTTTAGGTGTGGCACTGAAATTGTTGTTCATAGTAAAACTGAGGGGCTTGTCCGTTTAGCTTGTAGTACTTGTAGGTTACAAGTATCTGCTGATTACGAGCAGCGCTGAATGCATCTTGAGAGGTCAGCGCGCTCCCCCTCCCTCCCCGCACTGGTTGAGAGAGTCTGGATTTTACCATCCACCTGATAAAGAAAACAGCTCCTCATGATGTTACACAGTGAGAAGAAAGTGTAAAGGCATTTCCTGAGGTGGTGGTGAATTAAACATCATAAAGAAAACAATAAGTTTAAAAAAAGACAAAACTGTTCAGTTGGGCATCACAGGACCAACTTGTGTTGTGAGGCTGGTGCAAAAATCAGTGCATCTCTGTATTTAGGATTAATGATGAATGCAAAGAAAAGCTAGCTACCAACAGCTCCCCCTTGTGGAAAATCTGCAGCCTGCCAGATGTTCGTATAAAACAGTTCCCAAATGTTTTTTAACCACATTTTGATTTGTTATAGTAGGAAAAGCACAGATGTTGCTAATAGCATTAATGATGACTCCGTTCTATTCAAGTGTCCCTGTGAGCCGTGACAGCTTCTTCTATTTATAGATCATTCTTTAATATCTCTTTCATTTATAGCCCCATCTCCATCCTAACAAAATATAACATTATGTTCAAGTTTAAAACAGCTTTATCAGTAAATAACACAGTATAAAACAGAAATATCAGCAATTTATTCTATAATGATCATTTTCACCAGTTTTATCATTCAACCCTAACAAAAATACTTTTATCATGTTTGTTTTCATCTGTCCCCATATTTAGCATTTATAAGCAGATATTAAGTGTTTATTAATGTATTTGTCAGCAACTAGAACACCTCCTGTGCAGTATAAACATTTAATGAATGACAATAGAGAAAAACAGTTGCGATATAAAATGTCTTCATAGGAGAAGTTATAATTGCTGGCAAATACTGTACATGAATAAATGCTAATGAATGTCCTTTTATCTGCTTACAACTACATTAAATGTTTATATGCTGCTTGTAGATGTTAAATAGGGGGACTTAAAGTTAAGCATTACCAAGGTATTCAAATGAAATTATAATTAGTTGAACTAAATACAGAGTTTATGTGGCAAACACATTTATATCATACACATATTACTATTCCTATTCTATTTGAACTCTTTTTAATGCACAAATTGAAGGGCGAGATTTCACTGTGATTGTACTTTATATGATTACATGTGACAAACTTTATTGATTAATTGAAACATTTCCAAAGGTAAACATCTCAGTAGCAATTTCCTTCTCTAAAACAAGTGTATTGATTGTTGGTTTATCAGAATTAAATTGTTTTGGATGCTCATCATTTCAATGTTGTCAAAATATTGTATTTGAGCTGTTATAGTTGAAGGTTACTGATAAAAAGGCCCAGCTGAAACTAATCACCACATACTTGCATTGTACAGTGAAATTATAGTGAACACAAATCTGTAAACAAAGACACCTTGAATGCTTAGTTTTTTTTCTCTAAATAGGTTTAAAAATTAAAAATAAAAAGTATGCAGCACAGTAAGATGCCCATCTGAGGCAGCATGAAGAGTGATCGTATCCCCCTGAGTGGAAACATGTATTTTTCAGTTTTAAATTTCATATTTCATTAAAACTGTGATTAAATACCTGCGTTTAATATTCCCAGCTCAGGGAGACAAGAGAGGAATCTGGAAATGTTGTCCTTTCGGACTTTTATTTAGAAATGTTTCCATCCCAAATTTCAATGGGTACAAGGAAATGACAAGGCTGTGAATCACCATGGCAACAGTGTGAATTCCCAAATACCCACCGTAACCCGAGACATGACAGCCGGTTGAAGATCTTTTCATTTCCTGTCAGAAACAGTCCATATTTTCTGGAGTATAAGGCCGCCAAATGTTTCTCTCCCTCTCCAAAAGATCAGGATGTTTTTTTTATTTTTTATTATTACTTTCCTTCAATCAATGTAAAGTCTCTTGGAAGTGTTTTCCGTGTTGCATTTTTACTGTTTATACAGAAACACAAAAATAACGGGCTAAGTTACAAATAGGACATGGCAAAACAGTCCGCTCATATTTCATGGTTCACCTGTCCGACTGTGAAGCCTCGACCTTTTTATTCAATCCTCTCGTTCAGTCTGAAATTACTCTAAAAATGGTGAGTCATCTGACCTTCTTCAGGACCAGACCTGGGCAGTCTCTCACCTCTTCATCTTCCTTAGTTTAACATCTGCAAAGTCCTTCATCTCATCACAAGTACATAGAAACAGGGGACTTCTGTCTGACTTCACGTCCATCTCTTTTAACCCCGGTCTCTTCCTCTGGCAGGCCCATCATCCCATCAAGTTTTCCTCTCCTTTTTCTTTGCTATGTTGTAAATATTCATCATGACAGTATATGTGAAGGGGCAATAGATGAGAGTTTGGAGATAGAAGAAGATGCGTTGGAGCGGCAGACGGCGGGGCTAGAGGCCTATGGACTGCATGGTTTGTCTCTCTACGGTGTTGAGGTGGCCTGAGAACATGCTGTAACATGGCTGCTGGGCGAACTGTGTCAGGAAGTCTGTCAGGTAAGCCTGGGAAAAGACAGATGGTACAGCACAGGTCAATTACAACGATATCAGTGGTATAAAGTGATATGGAAACCACTAAAAATCTAAGCACACAAAAAAACCCAAACATACCATAGTTTAGGACGATGTAACGAAATAATTTGATTAATCTGACTTTTTTGTTTTTGCCAATGTGAAACCTTGAAAATCGAGTAAAAAAAAAAAAAAAAACATGCACAAAAAACAAAACAAACATTTTTAGTCCAAACGTGAGTCCTGTTAACTGTGATGTGATTAGTTACACTTTATACACGACTGAGGTGACTCCAGAGAAGATGCTGCAGGTATTTTTGCTCAACTGTCTTGCACACAAAGTCCTAAAAATATGTTTCAATCATGTTTTAGTCTATTAAAATCATGAATCAGCCCCAGACTTGGGCAAAAAAACAAAACAAACAAAAAATAACAACCAAGCTCCCAAGTTCCTTGAGCTCCAAACACACAGTTTGCATGTTGTTGACCAAGAAGACATTTAGACAAGTCTTGGAAAATAACGCTGCACACTAAAGTAACAGTTATTCATCAGTAGTTTGAGGTGCAAATTGCATGCTTCATCCTTTAAGAGTAATCCAACAAGTCTGGCACCATTTCACCCTAAAGCCCCTTTTCTAATTGGACCATCTTCTGATCTGATACTCTGACACACTCAATGGCTGCATATTGTGATTTTCAAAAGACCTTATAGTAGATGTTCCACAATAACATAGTGCTTTAAAGTTTTTGTAAACTGGGGCACATTCTTGATTTTACATCCCCTATAATTCAATGTCTGCAAACAATGAGATTTTCATGCATTTGTATGCACATGACAGGCTAAAAGGCTTTATATTCTTGCAAAATGACAATATAAACCAAGTGACGAAGTAAAACATTTTCTACCATCAGAGACTTTGCGACAGAGACTAAGGTTTATCCCATCACTTTAATATCTCTGGGTGTATTAAGCCACAGCAGGACTCCTTTATGGCAATATTGGAATTTTTGCTTCAAAGTGATTAAGTATTAACCCCCGCTGCTGACTAACGGAAATATTTGAAATGAGACATGTGGAACTAATAGTTAGTTTGTGTACCTGCAGATCAATCTGATATATGGGGTCTTTCAAGGCATCTGGATCATCCTCATCATCATCATCCTCATAATAATCGTCATCTGTAAGACAGGAGCACAATTTAGCAACTTGAAACAGAGTTGTAAGGTAACAGCAAAAGCAAGACGCACGTGGGACTGAAGACAAACTACAGGAACAGCTGAGACACTAGTACCGTATTTGTTGGAAGCGATGAGTTCAGAAAGCAGTTGCCCTGCAAGCCCTTCATCCTCCTCCTCATCATCCTCCCTCTCTTCCTCCTCATGGTCCTCCCACATACCAGTGGAATCTGAGACAAACAACAGCTGGTAAATGAAATGTCTGCTGTCCTATTCTTTAGTTTACAGGCAAAGGCAACACATCTGCAATCTTTCAGCAAGTCAAAGGCTTCACCTGCCAAATATCACAAAATTCACTATGCAACTATTTTGAAGCAAAAGTTAATTGGTAAAATCCGTCACCTGACCAAAGAGTAAATGATACAGTTTATTGATACACAGAGACACTTTGCTCCGAAATAGTCAGGATGTGTCGAATGCAGTAGTATGTGGACATATTGTATGACTCAGACTGTATATAAAGATGGACAACATGACAGCTCCCTCAAAGTGAAGCCAAAACATCTTGATCGCCCCCTGGTGGCTGTCTGCAGTATAGGTCATAAATCCCGCCCCCTCCATGTTAGCGGATGGGACATGGGCCAAACTTAAAAATCAAAGTACACGTCAAATAAGGTTTTCCCAAAGATGGTTTCTGTCATTTTAGGTAGTTCTTATCACGCTGGTGTACGTTCAAGTGTTAATATTTATGATTTTTGATGAAGTTTGGTTTTAATTAGTTATTTGATGCTATAAAAACAGGGTGTCATGTCATGTTTGACAAGTTGTGAGTGTGCTCATGACTGGTTCAGGCAGGTGTATGGGCGGGAACTCGATACCGTGGCTGGAGGCGCGGATCACTACTGTGCAGACTCTGGCTCCTAATGACATCACCAGCGTAAGATGGCAGCCCCCGTATCGGGGATATTTTGGCTTAATTTTTGTAAAGTGGGACGAAGCGAAGACCCGTCGTCCATCTTTATATACAGTCTATGGTATGACCCAGCAACGGTTCATAAAGTTTATTGTGCTAAAAATTTTTTTAAACCGGTCCAAAACAGTGAACAGCTGTTCACAGTGAGAACTCTAAGCCCTTGGTGATAAATCGGCAATTGATAATAGTGTCAAACTGAGTAGCAAATTACTAATGATCACCATTTTACATTTGGTTGAGTGACACCAAATATAAAGAATACACAAAAATAAATAAAGGCTTGCAGAAGAGAGATTTACATTAAGGCTGACTTATTGTTCCCTCTCAATCATTTTGGCACAGAAGTCCCACTGCAGAAAGTTCACAAGTTTGATTCCCTTCAACAGTGTTCATGTCCCTCAAAAGCAGTGTGTCCTATCGAAGCTTCACTGAGCGAAACACTGAACCACCAAAGTGAAACAGACGCATTTATATTATTTGTATTCACCTTGGCTCCAGTCTGCTGCGTTTGCCCTGCTGGTGTTTGCCTCCACTACCGTCGACAGCTCATTGATGATCAACTTGAAGATCTTCACTAGCAAAGGAATGTTGGTCCACCGCTCTGGATCTGTGGAGGAGAAACACACAGTGAAGAGCTCAACTTTAACAGCACATACAGTCCGGTGGTACATTCAGCTGTCTCTGGGTCATTTGGCGCCTTACTGTTGGCAGATTTGGAGCGTGTGCGGATGCCGTCATCTGGGTTGTAGATCTCTTCTCCCTTCACCACGATGTCCTGGAGACGTTTGTCGTCAGTGTTGAGGCCATGCTGCAGCAGCTTACAGAGAGCTACCGTGCTGCAGGAAAACAAACAAAGATGACAAAAGTTTGAGATATGTGGCGAGGGTGGAGCAAAGAAAGAAATGGTTAAATCCATTTCAGTTCCTGCTGTAAGCACAACTCTGTTTTCGAGCTATACTGTAAGCAGAAACTGTCAATTAATGCCAAAAAAACAAACAAAAAAACTGTAAGAAACACCGATGCCAAGTACATAAAACCAGGCCTGGCCAGTATCTTCCAATTGCAGAGCCACAGTGCCAGCAGTTTCAGTCTAAGGGCTGAGTTATGCTCAAAAGGAACTAGTTCGTACGACGTGTTGTCCGACCACGTCAGAAGTGTTTATAGCTGATCCGAATGTCCACACTCAAAGGTGGGGTGAAAATCCGACTGTAATAAAGAGGGGGGAGACAAGATAATTGTTTAAATTTGGGGATAACGGCACACATTTTCTGACAGTCTCTCCTGGAAGGCATTCATAGTGTCACATTTATTTGTTCACAACAAAAGTGTCAAAAATAATTGTAATAATTGTGTAAAAAAATTAACAAAAGAGAGACTTGGAGAAGTTCAAACCCCACCTATACACAGCTGGCCAATCACTGCGTGAAGTGGGTTTCAATAAGTATAAGCATTACTGGCAGCTTAACCAGCCCCACCAGCAGCAGAAATTTCACTCTTGTGCCACCTGCAGACAATAAATAACTGCAGTTTTTCTCTTTCATAGGTGTTGTTTAACTGTGCGCACACATTTATGTGGTTGCAAAAGGCTGAAATAAACTAATTAAAAAATGAATTAATAAAAATCAAGGAAAAATTTGCTAAAATTGCAACAGCTTTCACTTTCTTTGCCTATAGGTGGAAACACTGAACATGCGTCTAAACTACTGGTGCTGTTGTTTTCTCTTACTATTGGCGATGCAGGTTAGCATTTGTATGATGTGACTGACGGAGCTGAGCTAGCACTAGCAAGCTACTGACACACCGCTAGCTTATAATCCTCATTTGGCTGTAAGTTCAACTCAATGTTATCTTATGGGTTTACATTTTAAAATGTATTACCTGTAGATATTTAAATGATTAATGAAAACGTTGTCTCACCTGACTTTACCCTCGTACTGTCCGTAGAAGAGGTGCTGCCTGCTCATCCACTCTGTCATGACGAACTCCAGGGCAGGTTTCCCCGTTGGGCCGGGCAGACTGCACAAGAACTCCAACAGAGGCTCCAGCTGGGAGTGAACCAGGTGGGCAAACACCATGATCAGAGACTACAGACAGAAGAGGGGGAGGGGGAGAAACGAGGTGGAGGGAAGGAGAAATAGTGAAGGTAACTGCGCCATCGACAAATAAAGACCAGGTTATCAAACACATCAACTTTGTATATGTCCCCCTACCTGCATGACACTCAGTGTCTCGGCTTGCTGCATCTTGCTCAGAATCGCTCGGAGGATCTGGTCCAGCTGCTCCCCGAGCTCGGTTCCTGCCCGAGAGATCAGAGTGGACACCAACCTGCCCACGAAGGCAGCCGTGAACTCGGAGGTCCGGGGGTCCAGCAGCTGGTTGACCACCTGCATGACATACCAGAGGCCGCTGTTCCCCTGCTCGTCCCTCCACTGAGCGATCTGCTCGAGGGCTACAGAGACGTACGCCCGCAGACACTCGCCACCGTTCTGGAGAGAGGAGGAAAGTGGTGAAAGAGTAGCAAAAGCAAAACGAGAGCGGTGCTAAAGACTATGGAAGATCATAGATGATCAACCTTCCAACAAATATATTTTACCACTCAAGCGTTTTTGAGTATCTCACATGCTATAGGCTTTAATCAGCACCAATGCAATATTTATTCTTTATATTTTCTATCCAAAACAAAGTCTTGTTATGAGAAAATATGTGAAGACATTAAGTTTTTAAAAAAATGTGGTATCGTTACTGAACGTAGCTCATGAAATTTGCTGGATAACATCATCATTGTCCTGCTCTATTCAATGTGCTCACGTCTGGATGAAATGCAGGTCAACTTAAGTTAAAAACAAAAACAAAAAAACGTTGTTGGGTTTACCTGCATTATCGTGTTGTCATCAGTGCGTAAGGTACACTGTGCCACCACAGGGAACGCCTGGCACACCAGCATCTCTGAGAGAGGGGGTTTGGTGTTTCGGACGACTGTGGTCAGGATGTCTATGGATGTCTGTGGCGCAGACGAGGGGGGGGGAGAAGTGGTCAGATCCTGTTATGAATCTCAGGGGAAAAACAGAGGATTACATTACAGAACTGACTGTTTTGGCTCAGTCCTGTAACATTTTCAGACTTGTCATATCTAGACAAACTGAAGTTTCAGATGAAGAATGTCATGGTGCCGAGTCATTAATCCACAGGATTAGTGGGAAACACTGGGTGAGGAGGACATTAGGAAATTGTGGTTGATTGCTCATCTGGTTGCTGACGGAAATTATTTAACCACATTACTTCTACCAACAGAATATACAACATCAGCAAATGCAAAGGAAGCGTAAATAATACAATTATTACAGCACTGTGTTCAAAACATGTTTGAATATTACTAACCAACCCTGGTCATATAAAAATAAAATACAGGTTTTATCAACACAGTGTCTCTTACTGTGGTGACTGCGTACACACTATGAGCAGCAACACATAAAGTTCTTCATTTCAGCAGCAAACACCTTGTGTCCAGTCTATTAAACTGAATACAGACTGTAACATACAAATCATCAGAAGTAGACAGACAAGTGACAGTGTCTGACAGATGGATGACATGCCCACGCTACTTACTGTCTGCCAACTGCTGCAAATTTGCTTTTTTGGAATACAAAAGAGTATGTGCTTATTGGCTGATTGATTGGTGCATCACAAGAGGATATCAATGATTATGTGTGGAGACAGAAGTTGACACTGTTAAAAGGTACAAAGAAGACGTGAAAGCTGGACAAAGGACGAGGAAAGCTGGTGATAGAAAAAAAAAAACAACATTAATTATTCATCATCTGGTAACAAAGAACATCCCCTGCAAATTTCATTGAAATGTTTTTTAAGGAACCTGGTCATGCACCAAAGTGTTGATCAAGAGGAAAAGTTATTGAGATTTCTTGTTCTGGAGCAAAGAAGGACAGGATGACTGAGCTCATCATTGTGAGGCTCTGCTGCTCGTGGAGCACACACTTTTCATACATCTCTGTGTCTTTTTGTGCCACTGTCTACTTACAGCACAGAGTCCAGAGGGAATCTTGTCGGAGGGAGCCTGCATGATGCTGACCAGCGTGGGGATAAGACGCATCTGCATGGGGCCCTGGCAGCCTTCGATCTGTGCCAGTTCCTTGAAGATGTCCTGAGCCAGGGACGCCACCACAGGGTCTGAGGAGAAGAGAGGAGACAGGGCCTGAGAAAAGATAAGAGACAAATCAAATCTATGTGTCTCTTAACTTAATGTGTCTACTATGTCTTCTCTGGAAAACACTTTGCGATTGTTTGAAAAAGTGCTACACATTTCTGTTTTTTCCCGATTCCAGCTTATCCATGTCAAAGTATTGGAAAATTTAAAGTCCCAAATCTTGACAATGTGTCCTCTATTTATTTAAAAGACAAAGGAAGTCATTTTGAAATGTAGTACAGTGTGAACGTATTACAGTCTGAGGATGTGGTTAGAGGAGCTATAGCAGTACCATTGTTATATTTAAGGAAAATAGCAATGGTGAGGGGGCAGATCTTGTTCTCGGCGCTGGTGGTGAAGGCCGGGTCGACGGTGCAGACGATGCATAGGGTCTCCATGACGAGGGTAAGCACCTCTGAGCTGAACTGGGCGGCCAGTTGGACCAGTCCCTCGAGGATGCTAGGGAGGAAGGGCTGAAGGACATGGGTGCTCTCTGACAGCTTCAGCTGATCACAGTACCTGGAGAATGACACCCAACATTTTTCTATCTTTATAAAGATTTAGTGACCCTTTCAAACTGTTAAAATACTCACTGGAAGTTTAAAATTACATTTTTGTATCTGTGATGAATGTTATTTGCAACTTGTTTAGTCTGTGATGCTTACTGAATATACATTTCAGGAAAAACCCATTCTGAATATGTGTAGGACCTTTTCATGAAAGATTGCAGGCAAGCCCCCATTATCTAATTCACAATTTAGTAATGGGCAAAACCGGTACAAATGGCCACTTTTTTTTGCCTCAGATGTTTTATAATTTTATGTTTTTATTATCACACTTATACTGATTAACTATTATCTATTTATTTTTGTAGTATTTCATGATTTTATTTTTTATTGTTATGCTTTTTTCTGGTTTGCATTCAGCTCTAAATCCATTTTTAACATCCTGCATTTTGTCAATCACTTGTAAAGTACTTTGAATTGCGTTTGATTTGTTTGGAAGGTGCAATATAAATACATTTTGATTGATTGATTGATTTCTTGCTGAGAATTAGATGAGAAGAAGATTGATGCCACTCTCATGTGTGCATGGTAAATATAAGGCTACAGCCAGCAGCTGGTTAGCTTAGCTTAGCATAAAGTCTGAAAACAGCTAGCTGGCTCTGTCCAAATGTAAGAAAATCCATCTACAAGTGCCTCTAAATCTCAGTAATTAACATGTTACATCTCGTTTGTTTAATGGTTGCAAAAACCGAAGTGTAAAAACAACAAGGCTAAACGTTTCCAGTCTTTGTGCGAAGCTAAGCTAACTGGCCGTAGCTTCACATTTACCGTACAGACATGAGTGGCATCTTCTCAAGAAAACGAATAAGTATATTCCCCAAAATATCAAACTATTGCTTTAAGCTGTGTATGCCTACTAGGGGGAAAATGTGTTTATAGAAAATACATAATAGTGTTCAGCCTCAAATGCAATCATGATCAGTCCAATTTCAAATGTTTTTCAAGATGCTAAATTGTTGGTTCATGACCGAATGTGTTAAACAGTTGTTGTGTGTTAAAAAAAACACAGCTTGCTCACCCCCAGATGGCCCTGACCGCGGAGATGCGGACAGAGGGCGGCTGGCTGTCGTGGAGGCCGCTGACGGTGGCCTGGAGGAACTGCTGGATGAGCTCGGGAGACATGGCTGCTGTGAAGCGACTGGCCGCCCACAGAGCTCGGCCGAGGAGGAACGGAGACGCCGCTGGTCAAGAGAAAACAAAAAAACGAGGGAAGGCAGTGAAGAACAAGACGAGAGAAGACAACTAAGAGAGAGAAACAACAGTGAGCTGTGGTGACATTTTAACTGTTTCCTTTTTTACTTGTTTGTAGCAATGTGTTTCTTACGAGGAATTGAGGCACTTACAGAGGACAAAAAACAAATTAGAAAATGTTATAATATTGTAGAAATACCTTATAAGCGTACTCCATTACATTGTAAGGAGTTTAAAAACAGAAACAGTTATGTCAAGTGCCTCGGAAAATACTACTCTTTGACTTGAATAGATCACCATACACTTCAGTAATTGTGGTAGATTTTCGAGGTCTTTGTGCTGTCTCTTATTAAAAGGGTCAGTTTCGGACTCACCTGCCAAGTTGAGATCAGCGAGGATGACACTGGCCAGGAAACCATGCATGTCAAACTGGATCCGACCGTTCTTCACGTTCTCTGTAATGATGGTTTTGACAGAGCCCAGGGCCAACATGCAGGCCTCATGGATCTTCCACCTGGTTTTTAAAAAAATTACAATTTTAGTCATACTTTTTAAGAGCACAGGTCAGGTGAAGTCAAATACAATACATGCAGGACGGCAGTTATACATGTTTATGTCAAGCTTGGCATTTAAAGGTTTTTTTTTATTTTTATCATTTACTCATTGTCCTAAATTACAGCAGGAATGTGGCTCAAAAACTTTAAGATACTGGGACGTAGTCAGATAGAGTCAGAGAGAAATGGTAGTGTAGAGTCTCTCCTCCTCACCAGTGCTCATTGCCACTGTTTTTGGCCTGCTCTGCCTCCTGGAGGTGTCTGGTCGCTGCTGCTGCCAGCGCTGCTGCGCTCTCATTCTGAAACTCTGCAGCAACAGCCTGCAAGCAGAGGTCAAAGGTTACTGCCATCATTATACACACTCTCAGGGGGGACCAGAGGCTGCAAAGTGAGCTGATGAGAGTTGCTATGAAAACACTGCAAACTTATAAATGCTGGACATTTCTGTTTTACACGTGACTGCACTGCTCAGCATTCCTATGATTCAGCACTGCACAGAAAATCTCTGTTCATAAGTAAACAACCATTTCCAGTGCTTTTCAAGGACTAGGGCAACATGGTGACCAGATGCCTCAGATGTTTGCTGAGGCTGTATGTGTAGGAGAGGAAAAAGGAGAGCAAGGAGGCGTGTTTCTTCAGAACTATGTGTAGACGCCTAGCAGGCATGAACAACCTCTTAGCTTAGCAAAATATAACTGAAAAGGTTTCTTCCAAAACGGTCAACATATTCAGTGTCATTGTAGTATGATATAAACATATAAATGTGTTTCGCCTGGGTTCTGCTTAATAGTTTGAGAAACACTTTGTGCGAGTCTGGTGACAATGTATAAACACAAACTCCAGCTTTGAGGGAGACTGAAGGTGCTTTCACACCTGTAGTTCGGATCAGTTGGTCAGGCCTGAGGAACAATATATCGTTGCCTTTTAATTCTGATTTCATTTGTGTTAAACAAACAAACCAAGAGCTGTAAACACGAAGCCTTATTGACTGACAGGTAATTCACTGATTGGGCCGTTTTGAAGACTATCAGCATGCACCTTCATGTGGGGAAATCAGATTCCTGACTAACAGCAGGTCATGCAGCACGTTACTGAGGCTTACAGTGCATCCGGAAAGTATTCACAGCGCTTCACGTTTTC
>LKNJ01001917.1:0-67694 GCA_002120245.1 Maccullochella peelii
AACACAGAAACTAGTTTTTAGTAATTCATCAAGTGGCGGATGCTGCTGGCCCTGACGTGCGGAAGGTGCTCGGGCCCATCCATCGCTGCTTGCAGCTTTAATTAGTCTTGTTTTACAAAGGTACATGAGGGACAAATTTCACCGTTAATGACCATTGGGTCAGCCCAACAGGCTGTTCCTTTTATTGGATAAATAATTCTGTTTCTTGTCTCAACTAGCTTGTAGCCAGTGCACATAATGACTGTACTGTGCATTATCCTCCATGAATAGCCACTCTCAGCCTGCGTGGCCGCTCTGTATTTCATTCACTTTTTTTTTTGTTTAGTTTAGTGAGGATTTACATATGCTGTCTCCCCTCACCAGCCAATGCCACAAGGTCTCTGTTGAATCAGTCCACATTCCTTTTATTAGGCCAATCTCAACTCTCCAGAATGCCCCCATCCACCACTCCCAGCCCCCCACACTTTGATCTGTGTCCTATTTCCAAATTGTCACTGAAGTGAAAGATATTAACAGTGGCATTTTAGGCATTTTCCAGGAACAAGAGAGAGATCAAATCAGAAGATTATATGCATTTTGACAGTTTTGGACTTTCAGAGGGCCATAAATCTGTTTGACACCGCTGTCCCCTCCTACAGGAGTCCTACATCAACACACTCATTTCTGTCACAGTTAAAGCAATCTTGGTCATTTCACATGAGAGATCGTCTGTACTTTTTGTATTGTTTTGTCTGTGCTCTGCTCAGTGGTTTGAAGTAGGCAGAGATCTGTTGGAAAATGATGTCACACACTTCTGTGCACCAGTCAGGATTTAGCAACATTTAAATCAGAATCTAATAGCAGATATGGGGTTGTTTGCTTATGTTGCCAGTATAATTAAATCTTATTAAACCACACCCCAACACAGTCCGGATGAAGCCGATTGGCTGAGTTTTAGTTTGATGGTTTCGGTCAGAGCAGGTCATGGCTACTTAAAGAATAAGTCTGGTGATATTCTTTATACTTTTCTTCCAACAATGAATGTATCCTACTGACAAGTATTATGTGTGTATCAACGCCTTCTTCCTCTGCGCCATAGAGCTCCATTGTTGTCTAAAAACTATTAAAATCACATCAGTGAGCCACACTGTTGCACTGGCTGACATGGATTCAATCCCACACACACCGTCCTGCTGCCTCCAATACTCACTACAGCACCAAATGTGGACTAATCCGCCGATGGAAATAGTACCCAACAAATGCACTATTTGTGCTTTTTTTTTATTATCTAAACGTTATATTTGTGAGTTGTTTTTAAAGATTCATGTCTTCAGTAGGAACCAATGTGCTTGGAGCCGAGTACCACAGAGAGAGTAGGGAAGTTTTGAGAGAGGAACTAAAACGTTGTTTGTTTGGGTCTTTTCATGGGATTTGTGTGAATAACACCAGACTTATTCTATAATGACAAAAAGTGAAACAAAAATATACAGGGCTGTATACTGTAATGGGTAGGACAATTATAAAAAATCATGACCTGCCTGACCAGTCTCTCCTCAGTAGTTTTTTTCTGATCCAGAGCTACTAACACCTGTAGGTATCTGAAGCCCACAAGACCTTCTTCAGCCAGTCACAGAGGATTACAAGGGTTACCCCGCAGCTATGGACGCATGAACAACATGGAGTCGTTCCCAGTGACAAGCAAACCGCTATCACAATTACACAAGTTGTCACTACATACGGTAATCAACTAAAACCCAAGATCTAAAAGTACGTTAGTTTCTGTTTGTATAGAAGAGAATAAAAATGTGATTGTTTCCAGCAGTTAAGACTCTGTATTGTTCCATAATCTCTCCAGTAGACATCATGTGATGTTATCAAAGTGACTTGATTCTTTTCTGGAGGTAAAAAAATGTGCAGCCACCCCCTCATTAAAATAATTACAGGTAATCTCCTTTGTTTGGCAACTGAAGGAGTGATGGATATCTACTTTGTACATACAGTATGTGTATAAGTACGTATTTACAGCATACCAATTTATGTAATAACAATATGTGTTGTGACATAACAAGAATAAAAAATAATACATGAAAAAAAAATACATAATTCTTATAACAACTGTTAAAACTGAATAATTAAGTTTGTAGTAATGAGAAGAAAAACAAGTCACTATAACAGGAAAATATATCTCATTAGGATGAGTAAAGGATCTCAAGTCATTTCCTTGTCTTGATGTTTTACACTTTGTTGTTCTGGTTCTGAATCATTATTGTATAGTTGGAGTGACAAACTTTTAGAACTTTATGAAGGCAATTATATTCACATTGCAGTGTTTTGTATTTATAATCAAATGTAAACTAATGAAAACGTTTTCTAAGTAGCAGATTTATTTAGGTTATAACTATCATATATATGTTACTTAAATCTCTAATTAAGTTACATTATTAAATTGTGAGAGTCAATTTTTTATTTGATTCATTTGTTTGACAGGGACAATACACAGAGGCATTGTTACATTTAAATAAAACGCAACCGATGCAATGTATAAAGGACCTCTAGCCGTAGCTAATTTGCAGTCCTTGTCCCTGGTTAGGCTTTTAAGGGTCAAAACACATAATAAAACACTTACAAACAATAAAACAAGCACAGACAAACAACCACTACAAACAGTAACTGAAACAACAATGACTGAGAACAACAGCTGAGTACGAAATGAGTACAGGTTTGATGCAACCCTGGCTGATGACAGCTGACGGTCAAGAGACCTACAAAAAACCTTCTTGGTATAACAAGGGGAAAAAAACATGACAAAAGATTCTCATTGTAACAAAGATAAAAACAAGAAATAAAGAAAAGTTGGCAGCATACACTTAGGGATGAGCGTGCACCTCAGCTATCAGTGTAGTTTGTAATATCCTGCTCTCAGTAGCTTAATCCACAGTCTCCATACTGTATGGACTGTGGATTATGGTAAAAGATGATTGGACTGTGAATGATTGGACAGACTCTGGTACCAAAGCACTTGTTAAGGGAGTTTGACTAGTAACTACTAAACAGTTAATCCAATGGTGGCAACTGCAAGCAGCAAATATAAAAACGATTAGAGTTTAAAATATAATAAGCAGATGTAAATGGGTCTTAATAATTCAAAAATAACCACAGAAATGCCACAGGCAGTGATCATCAGCAGTCATTCTAGCACCTCATTTGTCCTATACCATCATCCATAACCCCATGATTTGTAATTTTTGTTTGATACGCTCTTTGGCAGCTGGTCTCAGGTCTGCCAGGTAGTGGCCTGGCATCGCCCTTTTGAAGCAGAAGGTTGTTGTCATTTCCAATTCCGGTTGAGGTGTGTCCTCCCCTCAGTCTGAACTGTAGACACTAACTGTGTTTGAACATTACAGATTATAGTGGGCTGCAGGAGAGTGTTAGCCACCTGTAGCCTAGAGTCCCAGGTGGCTGTTGAGACTTTCAAGATTAGGTTCAAGGCTCCTTGATGTAAGAAGAAGACCAGGATAAACATGTTAATTGAGTGAGGAGGTGATCCTTTGCTTGCTTGATAAGAAACTTAACTTAAGTGCTGTTGGGTCAAACATGGGTAGAGAAACACGGTCTAATCATGTGCCACAAAGGGACGAGCGTATTCAGGCCTTTATTCCAACCATATACTTGATTTAACTGATTTATTCCTGTCTTTGAGAAATTACATTAATATGCAACTAGTCTGCATGAACTTTTGCATGTGTGAGGCCTCTGCTTGGTATCAGGGCTACATCCAACACGTTAAACCACAGTATTCATCTGGATAGGTTTGGAATTTGAGCGTGTATATCTTGTTCCTATGCTTGATTTCATTGTCCATTAGAAAGTTATGATCATCGTGTTGTTTAAACAATATGTTTAAACCATTGTTATGCCAATATACTCTCATTCTAACCCTACTGCCAGACAAGAGCGGACAATTCTGCCAAACCCTGGATTATGTTTAATAACATTTTTTAAATTCTCACTTTCTACAATATCTGTGCGTGGAAACTATGGTATGATTAAGGTTAGGGAAAGACTGTGGTTATGACAAATAAGCTATGGTCAAAATAGGGTTATGCCACTAGAGGTGCGAGTGTGATAGGGCTAGGCAACTAAAACACTTGGTTATGGTTAGGAAAGATCATGGAAACAGTTAATATAAAAGATTAATTGCAGGTCTGTGATGGGGGGTGAACTTACTACATAAAGCACACACTACTTCTGGCATTGACACTGAACGTAAATTGTGAAGTGCCTAACCGTCCAATATGGACCAAATTGATATATGATACTGTGTTCAGTATCATCCAATTCTAATGACACTAGATACAATTCAAAACTGCCTCAGTAGCCTATATGGGCACACCACCATTTCTAACAGCAAAGCTTTGGATCAAGATATTAAACATGCTGAAAAAAATGTCAAAACTGATGGACTCACCAGGTTTGAGCAGACTTGGGAAAGCTCGCAGCGCCTAAGCAAGACTCCATAACATCTGGAAGTCCAACACGTACAGCCTCAAAACCAAGATCTGTTTTTTTAACACCTTGATCAAGCAACTCTGCTATATGGGGCTGAGTGCTGGTGTATAACCAAATGTGACATGAAAAAAGTCAGTTCATTCCACAATGACTGTCTGCAAAAGATCTGCTGTATACTCTGGCCCAATCAAATAAGGAACTCTACATGAAGACTGGCTGTCAAAGCCTGATCTCAGAAATTAAACACTGTCTTCTAAGATGGCTTGGACATACTACGAATGCCCCCATAGCGGATCCTCAAAGTGGCTCTCAAATTGACACCACCAGGAAGAAGGAAACCAGGCAAAGATCACCTGGGGAAGAATGGTGGAGGCTGAGCTGCTGGAGATGGGTCACTCATGGGGTGAGGCTCAACTAGCTGCTGAAGACCGTGCCCCAAAGGGGGTGAAGAGCATAAGTAAAGTAAGTTAAAAAATGTCAGCATCATGTTTGAACCCTACCTGAATTTTTAACATGAACTTTCCAAATCAGTGCAGTTAAAATATAAAATATTAAAAAGCCTGTGTTTTTATTGACATTTCCTAAAATGATAGTAATTTTCTGTGATTTATTTAACACTCCCTGATCTGAGATGTGTGATCACTTTTTATTCTTTCATTTTTGTCTCTCTCTCTCTGTCACTGCATTGGTTGTCATTCTGCACACCATTTCCCTCTCTTGTGATCCTCGCCTCCACCACCTTCTCCTTATCCACCCCCCCAATTCTACTCTTCATCCTACTTCCCCCCCCCCTCTTTCACCTGAGCCGGTTTGATGGCCTCCCTGACCTCCAGAGCCTTTCCATGTTGTAATCCCTCTGTCCTCTTTGGGCCAATCCCCTTGCTCCTCTAATCTCGTGGTGGCAGGATACCTGCACAGATTACAGCTTCAAGCTTCAACCTCTAGCGTGTGTCCACTCTGTCACCTACTCTGTCAGCATAATCTCTCTCACATACTCTCTTTTGGGACAATGTACAGTAAATGCAGTCCTAAAAGACATAATGGGATGGGCCAGTTCCAGAAACTGTTGAGAAATGTACAGATTTTGAAGAGACTAAAGTATCACTTGTAACCAGCAAACAACGGAAAGTGGTTGATTATCCAAACATAGAGCCATGGTTTGATATTGTTCAGGAAATCTATAGTATTTACATGCCCTTTAAGAGTAAAAGAAAATATTTTTTTACACAAATGCATGCTTGGCCATGTTAATTGATGCTATTTTTCTTAAAATGTTTAAACTGGAGGATGAACCCAGACACACACACACACACACACACACACACAGCAGAGAGCCACACACAACAGTATGACCTGTCCATCATTCATGGTAATCCACAGAACACACACACAAGGTTGATCCTGCCTGATCAGACACCTGTACCTACCAGACCTGATGCAGAGGAAACAGATCAGACGGTGACAGACAGGGGGACAGATGTCTCATTCACTTGACACAGCTCCGGTTAATACAGTCACACCCAGAGCGCCCTGGTAGAAGTGTTTAAGACGCATGCTATACAATTCAATTCAGTTTTATTTATATAGCACCAAATCATAACAGAAGTTATCTCAGGGCACTGTTCATATAGAGCAGGTCTAGACCGAACTCTTTAAAATATCATCAATATTATCAACTGTCCAATAAAGGTGAAAATGCCCACAAAAAGTTTTTTTGTCAGAGCATTTTGTCAGACACATTCCCACTCTCGATGATATCATCCCTTAATTTCTAATAATCCGTCTCTTGTCTCTGACCTCCCTCTGAGACAGATTAGCAGCTAATCTATTTTTTATTGTCTGAGAATGAAATGACAAGCATGAAGTGTCTCAAAACAGACTGAATGCAGAGTTTGTCTACAGTTTTCTGTAATAAAAGAGTCACTGAGTTCCATAAATACAAGCATTAACCGGTGGCATTTATGGCCACTTTGTTAAATATGACTGCACAGGTAAGGTTTTATTCTTACCTGTCTAATAGAAAGTGAGATCATCATATTTCATTATCAGATCATGTGTCCAATGTTTAGTGTGCCTCAAGGGTCAATTCCTGTTCTCCTTTGTACATGGACGTGACAAAGAATGAATTTTGTCCAACCAAAGCATATCAAATAAAAGATTCCTTTTATGTGTTATTGCAAATACCTGCAGATTATTGGTCTGATCGCTCAAGATGTTAAATATGCTGCTGATTGTTTTAGCACCACATTTCAACCTCATCTGACTTTTGAGCATCGGGGTCCTTCTTGCTTTTTTAAAGACGAAACAATCCAAGAATCAAAGTGTTTGTGCTTTCAAGCTGCACAACCTTTTCCCAAATCTTTCTTTTCCCCTGTCCTCACCGCCTTCTCCTCCACCTCTTTTAAACCAGTTTGATTCTATAAAGCATTAATTATATTGGGATGATCTGAGTTGACTATTACTTTAAAAAAAGAAAATCGAAACTTTCTGGACATTATGTGACCTCATTCTGCACCTCCATTCATGCACAGGCAGATATGAATGAGCTTCTCTCTACTGGTCTCACCCCTGTTTGCTCTGTTTGAGTATGCATGACTGAGGAGCACTGCCTCTGATTCTGAACCAGTCATGTGTCAAATCTAATAAGAAGGGCTAGTAAAAACCAGGACTATATGTTAAATGAAGCCACACCTTCTACCATTAACAATCCAATCATACACCAGTTACTAACGTTTAAGAATCCAGTAAAGATATTTGTCAGTAATTAAAATAATTGTCCTCCAAATGCTAGTGGTTTCTCAGTATTGTGAAAATTCACTGGATTCACTGGACTAGCCATTCCCCTCATCATTATTGTAACAAAGGACAAACCACCCCCAACTTGTCTCCATCTATTTGTAATATAGTGGGGACACAAACTAGCCCAATAAGCACCTCCCAAAAACCACTTTTCCATTCATGGAGCAGCATCTCTGAGAGCACTGATGACATTCCTGAGACCTGCTCCTGTTAACTGTTAGTGCTCGCATTTTATTATTCATCGGATAGTCCAGAGGAGCCCTGAGAATTCTCACTTTCCTTGATCTAACATGTTTTTTATTAGTCAGTGGGCATACAGTAAGTATATGTGAGGTAAAATAGCTTTTGAGGGCATTTACGTCCTTGGAATAACTCTTTCCATGCAACCTGTTGCTTTCACAGAAAAAGGATTGAACACTGACTTCAAGGAACAAGCACATAGCTACATAGAATCTTTTTTGGGATTCAGACCCTGACATTCCCTTCAGTAACTTAGCATTCAATTACAATTACACAGAAATTGTCATCCAAAAGGAACACCTCAAACTGTACTTTAAAAAAACAACAACAACAGAACGCTTCTTTCTACTCACCCCATTTGAACATCATCATCGTCAGCAGCACTGTCTTTAGATTCAGATGAACTCTCCCCAACTCCATGGTAAAACCACTGACCTGGGTCTGTACAAGACCACGAGGTAACTTGTCGAAAAAAAAAAAAAGTGAGTAGTCCTAAAGTACTGACATGCTGCTGTGTGGCGGAGAAGCTCCTCACCGTGTGTGCTGTTGCCCTGTGTTTAGAAGCTGGCATGCTATACACTGCCCATGCTTGGTGACTAATGAGTGCAGCACTGGACTCAAACAGACAGCCCTCCCTGCTCTGGACTCACAGAGTGTAATCAGCCATGAGAGCAGAGAGACGACAGGAAAACATGAGCTGGATTAACACCTGCTAATGCTGATGGCCATTCTCTGAACTCCTGTTGAAAAGGGATACTGTAAGGGAAGGCATAAAAACAAGAAACCACAAAAGGAGCAAAGTGAAAAGGAAACAAATCAGAAGACAGTACATTAAAAGAAAAACACGTATACTGTTGAACTGTTAAAGTAAGAGGTGAGAACCAAGAGAAAAATAGAATGACAGTATAGCTTTCCAGATTTATACCATTTAAGTTGTTAATACTTTGATTAGACTGGAGGGTCAGGAGTTAAATGACACTCATTTCAGTCCCTTAAGGGTCCAACCAAGAAAAAAAAAAAAGGGAAAATGTATTATTATTATTATTATTATTATTTTATTTATTATAAATGATTTAATTATTTTTTTATGCATGTCTTTCGGTCCTTTTGGCATGGACATAAAAAATCTGTTATTATTTTTTTAACTGACCACATAGTTTCTTAATTATGAGCCTCTACCAAATGATAGGCACAATTTGTATAGGTTTGTCTCCATTGAAGTGACATAAAAGAGACTTTTTTAATTACACAGCAATGAGTAAAACCCCCCCAAAAAAACATGAAACATTTTAGGGATACTTAGTAAAATAAAAAATGTATTGTGGTTAAATGAAAATTTAAAAAACTCATATAATATGCAGTTCAGTGTCTCTAGAACTAGACCAGACCTGCGAGTCTTTCCTGTACACTTCGATCTGGACACAGGCTTTGGAGAGAAGTTGATCAGAGGAAAGTGTTCAAAATCCACAACTGTTACTGTGCTTAAATTTGGTTTTGTTTAATCATTATTACCAGTATCGGCAGTATCATCCTGGATTTACCTGATCAGTCATTGTATTTTCACAGAAAACATCTAAAAATGTCAAACAATCATACTGATACAATAATTCTAACACATTCACATTAACTATAATATTATGGCAACTTTCAGGTTTTGTAAACAGAAAACAAATGTAACTGAATACTACTATAAGGAACATAATAGGTTTTTTGTTTCTTTTTAATAAAACCATCAGACGTTTGGGGGGTATTCATTTACATGATTCTGTTCAGTCAACCCTCTAAAACTAAACTGCATCAACAAAATATCATTACCTTTGAAACCTCCACTACACCTGGAGACACATAAAGACCACTTAAAACAACTATAACTGTGTTGATCATGTTCTGGATACGTTCTTTTAAATGTGATTTTTTTTATTGAATACTGGTCTGGAATACAGTAAATGTAAATGATGTACACATTAATTTATTCCTGACCATTTTTCAGTATTCAAGGCACAATCAAGACTCCATCAGTGATGTTAAGATTTGATTTTTTGAATCACTTTTTTCTAATTTTCTTGTTAGATTCTGCTCAGTATGTTGTATCAATAAAACCTTGTTTTGTATGCCAAATGTTAGACTTGACTAACAATAAAAAAAATATAAAAGGTTTCAGTTACAGTCAGTCATCAGTTACACTTGACAATAAATCTACTTAGAACAGCTAAGCCTAAACTACTAATTCAAGCTTGTTTCAAGTCTGAAAGTATCTTTCATACCATATGGAAATAAATTGAATGTAATGTGTGTGTTCTTTGCAGGATACGGCGATTTAAAACATGGGTATCTTCCTTTAAAGCAAGGCTAACCTATTAAATATCCCAGTCTTTCACACTGCACTTCGCCCAAGGCTAAGAAAGCTGTCACACTGGCACAATCCTGGCAACATTCCAAGTGGGCTAACCCCGACTTTAGCCCAGGGCTTGCTGGGACTGCTCTGGCGCAGGGTTCACCCCGAGTTTGCAGGGTTATCCCCTGAAACACTAAACACAGGGCTAAAAGGTGCCGGTGTTAAACGGGACTAAATTAGCCCAGGGCTATTCTTAGGCCAGGGCTAAGGATGAGCCCTGACAGAATAAAGGGTTGGAAAACAGATGGATGGATTGACGTCAATTTCATAGTTTAAGAAGGGATGAAAAGATCACTTGAGAGGCAAAGCAGTTTGCATTTTGGAGCCAAAATATATGTTGGCTCCAAAATGAGCCAAAGTAGCTGTTAAAATCCCCTTACTTTCTAAAACCATTTTCCCCCACACACCAGTGTTGACAGATAATTAAAAGCATGGAAGATTTGAATGACAAATTGTCATTACTCCTTTAACTGGAGGCATGCTGGCCTTGTCCTTTTAGGAACCCTAAATCCACTGGATGTCCTCGTGTGAACCAATCAGCCTGGTGTTAGGTTGACTTGTGCAGTCCAGTGAATCCGGGCCAGGTTTTAGTCACTGGCTCATTAATGTCTTCAGCAGCTTTAGTGGCTCCTTTGTAGCGTGGAGCTTAGCAGTCAGACATCCATCACTTAGCCTGTTAGAGACTTGTTACCCCACTTTACTCCCTCCAGCCCCCCCCTTCCCCTAAACACCAGCTGTGCCTGACACCCCACGGCCTACTGGACAGATTTGCACCCATGAACTACGCCTACAGTAACTGGCACGTGATTAGGATATTGTGCATATGGGTACACGTACGTGAATAATGTCAAGACTTAAACTTTTTTTAAAAATGCATGGGTCTATGTTGGTGTGGTGCTTCAGGTATCAGTAAGATAAAGAGAACCGAGAACAGAGAAGATGAAATACAATCAAAAATGGTAAAGTTTGTATAATACTGTAGATCCATGATTTTGAAGCCTTCTCAGACACCAAAACACTGCACAGCAGTTTATAGTAATAGGAGACAGAATTTTACAACTCTAAAAAGGTATCGACAATCATTTGATTCTGTGTTGCAATGATCATGAGGTAAACAGTAGAATTAGGGTGTTCACATTAGAGTAATCTGCCAGGAATGTGTGCTTGCACGTATTTGATTGGCCAACTCAGTGTGTTGCTGGATGAAGTTGCATTGTGATTTCACACAGATTAAATATTTTTGCTGAATGATCCTACTGCTTTTATTGACGCAGCTCTAGAGTTGGCCCCGAATACGTCTAAAAGCCCAATAGTGGCGCCTAGAGGCTGCAGTGTTCATTTCAACCCACTATATGAAAATAAATAAAAAACTAACTAACAACACACTGATGATTGTTTTCATTCTAAGAGTTTCACCAGTACTGGAGCTAAAAAACATTTGTCCTGAGGGTGGCGCTAGAAGAAAGATAATGGTGTCAAAATGAAAAGGGTTCATCCCCCTTGGGAGCATGAATGTGCTCAAGAAATTTCATGGAACTGTGCCAATTAAATTAGAAACTATTTTGTGTGCAAAGTCAATGATGAGGGTAGGGTGGCACTAGAGAATGGCTCATAGAGTGTCTAAAGGGTTCATCTTCTGGGAGCATGAAAGTGCACTGTAAATTTAAATGGCAACCTGCCCTTTATTTTTTGATATGTCTTGTGAACAAGTGGAACTGTTGGACTGATGGCGGGGTTGGAGAAAAGGTGAGGGGTTCACTTGAATGTTTAGAAATGAATCATTTGATAATAATCTTGAGCGCTGACTCTCTGCTTTCTCCTTTGCTGAATCTAATATCCTGCAACTGGCCGTAAAGGGTTGGATGTGTACTACCCATTATCTATAACCACTTATCCTTAGAGGGTCGCGGGGGGCTGGAGCCAATCCCAGCTGGCGCCAGTCAATCACAGGGCTGACACATAGAGACAGACAAGCATTCACGCTCACAGTCACACCTATGGGCAATTTATAGTTGTCATAACCTGCATGTCTTTGGATTGTGGGAGGAAGCCAGAGTATCGGAGAGAATCCACGCAGGCATGGGGAGAACATGCAAACTCCACACAGAAAGGCCCCAATCATCCTCTGTGGACCATGAATATCAACAGCAAAACCATTGCCGGTCCTGATATCTTACTGCACATACTGGACAGACTGACACACCAACTGACAACAACTTTTCAGGCCCTGGTGTTAGAAGGGCAACATGGTACTTAATTAGATCCATTTATAGTGATCCATGCGTGTGATTTATGTGTGTGTGAAGATGAAACTCGTGATGTCGAGGCAGGCAGACCTCAGTCTCACATGACCCATCCCATGAAGACAAGTTGGTGTCTGAAGCTGTTCACTGGCACATGACACAACGACAGACAGCACACAGCACTTTGTTCCGCGCAAATGCTTTACCATGGAAGAACTTCCAGTGATAAAATACAGCAAATAAACACACTAATTCAAACTGAGTCACAGCTAGGTTACACATTTCACAGGATGTTTTTTCAGTACATAAAGTAACATGAATGCGAGCTGTGCTAAAATACAGCATGATACATGCTAAACCCTACAGAGGGAATAGACTACTGTTGCAGATCTGTTGTTCTGTCCTTGAGAAGTTCCTTCCTAATCAGTAATAGATACAGATGGAGTGGTAAACCACACAAGGAGTGAGCGACAGAAATGACTGGATTAAAGTGTTTTTAATTTGTAATCTATTAGTCATTCATTGTATCATCTGAAAGACAACGCTCCTTGCATCTTTGAGGTCATGAGCTATACAGGCCAGATCAGTCTACTTTTGGTGTCAGCGTTACAAACACGTTTCCTGTTTATGATGATCAGGACAGGACTCTCTGTGCCAGATGCAGAACAGCACAGACATGACTTATGGGCTGTATAACACTTATCAGTTCAAGTTTCCATATAAAAAATGACAAAGAGAAAATTGGAAAATTGAATTCAATTTTCTAAAATTGTATAAAGACTTAAAGAATAAAGTATGGAAGTATTATAGTACATTTGTATGGTGCCACTCTTTTGTGTTTGATTGATTGGTAGGTCAATTTATCTTTCAAATAAAAATTTTAAACACAGGAATGTAAGAAACTGTAAGATACTGTAATGTTAGTAATTAAAGTAGATATGAGAAATAGCAAATTCATGATGTTCCGACGTGTGTGTGTTCGTGCGTGCGTGCGCACGTACTTCATTCAGTTTTGCAATGACGAAGATTCAAACTTAAAGGTATGAGAACAAGCAGATCTTCTATTAGCGCTGTATTAAATCAGGTTTCTTTGGCTGGTGTAAATTTGCCTATTTTTCATTGAATCCAAGACCAAAACAGTCACTTCAGTTCAACAGAAATCTAGTGAAATAGGAATTAAACTGATCTAAAATGCAAGACGGGGTAATGTAAATTCAGTATGTCCAGAGACTATGGAGCCAGGAGAGTGCCACTGGTGTAATTATATCTTTTATAATCAATCAATAAATTGAGCTCTGATTGGACAAACTCCTGCCATCACACAACAGCTGCCCAGGTCAAAAAGTAGTATACTTTAGTGTATTAGAAAACATGTTTTCCCACTTCAAAGAGGTTTAAAACAAAGCTGTCCAGGGATTTTAGCTTTGGGGAGAGACTTTAAAATATGTCAGCTGACAGATGATACCTATACAATATAGCATTACAACATTTCTCCGTTGTATCTGGTTTGAAGATGAATACTTCAAGATTTACACTTTTTGTCATTTGTGTCATATACATGACATAGAGGTAAAAGGTATCGTCTCATATTTGGGGAATACACTTTGTAAAGATGAAAACTGAATTGAATTTTGAACCAATTATTAACCAAGTTTCAATATTTGGTTATCTAGAGATTTATCATTACAAGGAAGAATTCTTTTCTCAGAGGCTGAAGGTCTTTCAAGGTCTGTATATGCGTCACTTTCTTTAGATTTACCAACTGGAATGTATAAAATACTTAATTCACAATTAGTGAATATCATCTGGACGAATAAACCTCACTACTTAAACATATATATATTTTATAACAGCAAAGATAATGGGGGCCTGGAAGTCTTAGATTATGAAACACTTAAAGGTTTTATGTGGCGTTTTCATCAAGTCCTTGTTATTAATGACACTGGTGGCTGTTAAGTGAACTGCAGTCAACATGAGCAAGTGAGCATCCTGGCCATCAGCCAAAACAGTGATTGGACATGACATACACGAGACTGAATGTGATTTACAATCATATTTAGAATAACGTTACTATCTGTAATGTTCCTATATTTTATTTTGACCATTGGCTCCATGATACTAACTAGCTTGCCATTTATTACCTTATCAGCTAACGTTACAAAGCAACCAATGCCAGATCCATGCAGCGTAGCTAAGATATAGCTAGCTGGCTAACCTTACCTTAGCTTAGGTTACAGTTAGCTAGTTGGCTGCTCCTGCCTTGCACCGCTCCTGTAACTGCAGAGAGGCATGGCACACAACGTCACATCTTTTGGATTTTCCCAGAAAAGCCATTCAGTCCTTTACATAGAAATCAGTCCACAGGCTGTTACAGGCAACTGGGAAAGTCGAGGAAAGTCTCATTTGTTAAGTTACTTTACAATACATTCACACATTGGCAATACAAAGTGATTAATACATGTAAATTGCTACATATAGTACCTTTAACAATAGTTTTCAAATAAATTGGCTTATAAAAAATTTAAACAACCAAAATAGCAAATGGAACACCTTTCCCAAATACTTATTTAGTAATTTTGGTGAGATTGAATTTCTTCTTAAATGTAACTATTCCGTAGACAAATGATCTATTAAACTAGCTAATTTTCACAAACAGGCTCTATTAGCACGGGCCTTGGCCTATAAGCACAACTTCTCTCCACACAAGACATTCACTTTAAACATAAAACTCTGTTTATCCAGCAATGGTTTGACAACAATATCACTCGTTCAGCAACTTTTGAACATAGATGGGTTATTATTGTCTTATGGTGAATTTCTGAAAAAGTATGAAATACCTGTTACGCCGAAAGAATTATGTCTTGGTGTTTGATGCTATTCCAAAGGTGCTTTACAGGTTCTGAAAAACTCTCATGATGATACAACTCAGTCATCAGACTGGAGAAGGAATACCTTCATTGGTGAGTTAGATGTCCTAAATAAAAAATGTAGTAATAAACAAAACCGAAATAACCTTGTAAATGAAATGGAAAAAGGCATGGAGAATATCAGACAAATATTGTATTAACAATAAAATGAAAGAGAGTCATATAATGTTTTACATAGAATATATCTGGTAAAGCACGTTCTGGAAGGCTTTAAACTGAATATTAATTATTGTTGTGATTTTTGTGGTCTAAACAAAGAAACTATTTCTCACTTATTTTTCCATTGTATGTATTACAAAATATTTTGGATTGATATGCAAAATGTTCTATCTTGTTAATAGGTTACTATTGTTTGAGTTTGACTGCTATCAATAAAGTTGAGAAGAAGAAAAAACATTGTGCGCGACACCGGAAGCCAGTGTTCCTGGTTGAACATATAATTTATAGCCCGCAGCTTTGTCCTACAGGCTTATTAGGTCTTATGAAGAGAAAAATACCTAGGCAACTACAATGCAAAAATAAAATTATGCCCGTGTAGCGGATTCATAATTAAGGAACGTAGCAATAATACTTTACTTACTTTTCTGAACGTGTCCACGTGACTTTGTCTTCGAGGGAGTTAACAAATACTCCTACGGTGCCTCCTGTAAGACATAGCTGAGGGTGAAGCAATACATTTCTTAGATAGCGTTGCCATTATTTTTTGGTTTTCATGCTGTCAGAACCTGCCATCCTTCTACCCTACTCCCTAAAAACTCACTGCTTGGGAAGTGAATAGTAGACTACTCTATTAGAAACATTATGTAATTCACAATTAACAGAATCAAGTACTCCCATCATGGTGGTTAGCTAACGTTAGCTACGAAGCTAGGTTACTTGGACCATCCTTTCAACTTGCTTGCTGACAGGTTAGCTTACGACAGCTAACTTCGCTATGTGAACTAACGTTAACTAAGCCAGGAAAGTGGCGATAAAGAAACTCCCTGCAACTCTCTGGTTGGTGGAAATTTTGAGTTTACATTTTAAATGTAATTTTATTTACTAGCAGATACTGTTCATTGAATGTGTGACTGTTACCAGTCGTAGCTAACTTGCTCTTAAATTGTAGTAGTGTTACTTAGCTAACGTTTGCTACAAAAGTTGCTAACTAGCCAGGTAGCTAACTTATACTAAATGTATAAGCAGATAAAATTGCTCATAAAAGTAACTATATCCAAATGAGTAATTCTAATAAATACACTGATTACCTAACAGTCTAGTATTGTTTTTTTGTTTGTTTTTTTATAGCTAAGGCATAGCTAGGTAAACTGTCTGGAGCCTGACTTAAGCCTTCAGCTGTTTTTGTTTTCATTTTTAACATTATGGTCTTATTCACAAAGTTTTAATTGCCCAATTACAAATGTATGGCCATAGTTTATTTGACCAATCAGGTGGGTAATATTGCTTGTAAAAATGTCCTCAACACTGACTTTATTGAGGATTGACTCTCATGGATTGTGAATTGCCTCTTCTAACAGCATGATTGGCAGCAGTTTACTACATCTATTTATGTTATTTTTTGTCATTGTATCTGCTGATATCCAACAAGTCTTCAAAACATTCTTTCTGGCTACATTTCTGGCTTATGACGCTATTACAGATTATTCATTGTGATACGTTTGATGAGTAATAACATTGTATCACTAAAATGTAATCAGTGCATGTTTTGATTGACCAATGAAAAAAAAAAAAGCCCAAAGTATTCTGTTGATACTCTTGTCACCTTGCGTATGCATTATGTGTTGAAGTCACACCCTGCATTATTCTCGTAGGTGTTGCAGGTCGCTCTCATGTGCCCATGGAGAAGGTGGCCTTTGAGGGGTGGCTGGAGTCAGTCTCTGCCACTTTCCTTACTCTAAATGACCAGCAGCGCAACCAGTCTCTGGACCACCTCATATCTTTAAGTGGTGCTGTCCAGCTCCGTCATCTGTCTAATGGACTGGAGACACTGCTCAAGCGTGACTTCCTGCGTCTCCTTCCCCTGGAGCTGGCCTTTTACCTGCTGCGCTGGCTGGATCCTCAGACCCTCCTCACCTGCTGCCTGGTCTGCAAACAGTGGAATAAGGTAAACATGGTGCTTCCTGACGTCTGGTAGTGTAGTCATGGGGTGCATCTCATTTGTCGTAAATGCCTCCTTGTTTCCCCTCACTTGGGGGGATGCAAGGAAAAGATGCGAGGACAGAGAAGTCGGCGCGGCACAGCTCGACCCCCTGTCAGTGCGCTTTAAGGGTTCTGCGTTGTTCCCTTGCATGGACAAAAAAAACCTGTATTAAGACTGTGGACAGATCAGTGTGGACTTCACTGCTCAGACGCTGAATGCATATGAGCCACCTATACCAACAGCAATGTTTTTTTTTGGTGTCTATACTTACAGAATGACACTTTGCTTGTAAATTCCTCATTTAAACTTAAGATTAAATGAAAAATGCCGTTTTAACCCTTTTAAATCACATCCCCGGTCATATTGTGCACCTATTTAACAATATATGCCAAAAAAAAAATTATTTAGCACCATTTATTTGTATTCTTATATCAAAATCCAATCATGTTTTTTTCTTGTAAAACAAAATATGACGTGTGCTTACGTAAGCTTGACCCAACCAATTTCAACCAATAATATCATGACATCCACCCATCAATCAATCTTCAACTTTTAGCGGGACAGAGCTGAGATTCATTAGTTAGTTAGCTAGCTAGCAGCACCATGGTAGGTCGGTGTGTCATGCCCACTTTTCAACGCCGTTCACCGCCTGCCTTTCCTGTTTCACTCGGACATACGTCACTCTATGGAAGCTCGATACTCTCGAAATGCTGTTTCATCTCGACTTTAATAATCCAGGTAATGCTTGATATGCCTTTTAATGTGCAGAAATAATTTAGTAGCCATAACATTGTAGGGAAAATGGAAACGATGAATTATAGCTGAAGAAAAATGTATGTGTATCGTACTGTATATCAGCTTACCTTTTCTAGTATTTAAAGTACTTGTTATTCACCCATGTATGTGTTTAAAGTGTTCAAACCTTCCAACAAGCATCCTTCTCCTTGTAGGTGATAAGCTCGTGTACAGAGGTGTGGCAGGGTGTGTGTCGAGAGTTGGGGTGGAGGATTGATGAGTCCATTCAGGATGCATCACACTGGAAGGGGGTCTACCTGAAGGCTAAACTGCGTATGATGCAGTTGAAGGATCAGGAGGCCTTTGAGACATCGTCCCTCATTGGCCACAGTGCTCGAGTGTACGCCCTCTACTATAAGGACGGCCTCCTCTGTACAGGTACACTGTGGCTCTGGTTTATTTTCACTGTTATTCTCGAGTTCTATACAGATCCTCTCATCTGTCTGGGAAACTATGATCATAGGTCACAGCTTCAACAAAAACCTGAACATGATCAATTTCACACACATAGGGCTAGAACCAATTTTTTGACTTAATGCATCCACCCGCTGCATTAATGCATTCACCTTGTAAAGGTTTTGTGGCAAACTTTTTGTAATCTGTTGCACATCCTGCAGATACAGAGCAACATCAGCAGTGGTATAGCATTCATGGGAGTTGTGTTTATGTCCACTACAGAATGATTTGCAAAAAAAAATCATATTGTGATTATTTTGACAGATATTTCGACATGAGTCATGATTTTAGTGGGAATGGTAATTTTTGCATTTCATTTTCACTGAAAAAATATAAAAATGATGATGTGATTTTTGCTGGGGTCTGTACCATACAAGCATGTTCCCTTACGTCTGGAGAATATGATTTGTAGGCCGGGGCATCTCTAGCACCACAGTGCTTCATTTTTATCAAAAAAATTGCAGGTCTTGCGATTTGGATATTGCACTTGACCATATTGCGATTTCGATAATATCTTGATTAATTGTTCTGCCCTAGTGTCCACATGTGTCACTCTCCTTTTAACTCTGCCTGCTCTGGAAAGCTCAGCTGTAGTTAACAACACTAATAGTGGCTGCATTCCATTTAGGTGTGTCAGTTCCAGCTTAAATGGATTGGAGCTTTAATTAATGTGATTCATGCCACCTGTGATTTTCCTGCTATGAACATCTAAAATGTCTGCTGTGAACAGGGGCTATTGTTTCATTAATCCTTAGGGCCCTACTGTATTTTAATAGCGCAACACGCACACACAGTTTGGGCGTCTCCAGTGTGTGCAGCAGCGCGAAGTGCAAAAGGGCTGGGTGAAGTGGAATACAGATCGGAAGATGTGGCGATTAATAAATACACTCTCAGCCAATCACATCACTGGTCTCAAAGCTCTGAAACAGCTAAGCCAATCACAGTGGGTGTTAATAATTAACAGTTATTATACAATAGTTAGTTTACAATTATATAAATAATAAATATAAATTAAAGTGGTTTTGTGAAGCAGTTTATAAGATCGCATCAATCCGACACTATTTCAGTTATAATGTGTATTTGACGTTGTAGTGGTTACATAATATCTTACGGTGTGACAGCAGCGTTTGTTTTGTATTGCATTTCAAGAATAAAACATGAACTGCTGAATTTTTTTTTAAGTTGGAAAGGAGGCTGTAACACACAGGATTGATGAGCTCTGGAAATCCAACGTCTCCCACATAAACAGCAGAATACCGACTTCTAACAGACCAGTCTGATGTGTGTAGAGGTGTGTGTGGTATGTTTTTTTTTGTTTGTTTTGTTTTTTAGTGGCTTGATGATGTTTGCATGTGATTTAATGAAAGTAAACACAGTGAAGAATGTGTGTAAAGGCACTGCGCTCTGCTGCGACACTTCAATCTCCAGATTTATCAACATGTGTGTCCTGCTGCCTTCAGATGGCTGCAGGGATTTAATGAACTGAAGGGGAAGCTTTTCATACACTATGAAGCAGTTGTGGACAACAGATACTGTAAGAATCCCTTAAAGAGAAATGCAGACTGATTTACTGAATTTCCTGCTTTAACCCCATTAAACGTTATTTTTTGATGCAGATTTAAATGTATCTACTGGCTGCAGTGTTTTAAAATGGTTACATTTTAAGCAATATTATGTTGTTTCTTCACATTTGCTGCAAGTATTTAGTTTGCTCTTGTTGATAAAATCCCCAAAGTGGCAGCGAAGTGACTTCAGAAACAGACGTTGTCATGAGATGCCGATTCGCAGCACAAAGTCCAAGACACAATTTCCACCAAAATGCCAACAGCTCTTTTTACGCTGCCTCATTTGAATGAATGATGAATGTTTGTTCTTCTCCTTCCCCCTGTGCACTCTGTGTTGGTGCCCAAATTTCAAGGTCAGGAAAATACCAAACTGCTGCAGTGCTGCTGGAGCTGGTTCTTGCACCGCCATGAAAGTAGGGCCCCCTAGAGTTTGGTGACCTCTTAATTCCTATTGTTGCTACACCCAGCCTCAACCAGAGCAGAGTCCTAATCAGCCAGAATGACTGAAAACAGCTGTGTGGGTGTTTTAACCTGGTACTTGAGCTTCTTTAATAGCTGTAACCTTCCCACATTGAAGCTGAAGCATACAGTCTTGGTCGTTGGTTATCACTCTTCTGTATTCAGGTACAGCACTGTCCAAACTTGGGCACCACACAAGGAGTCATATGCTGTTTCCCACTTCCATACTACATATCAACCGCATACAGTATCCATATCTGTATAGATACATAGATACGTTTTTGCAGTTGTAAGCAGCTCCTCCTTTCCCTTTGTCTATTGTGTTGTGGGACAATGGTCTCCATCCGCAGCACACTCAAAGTATGTACAAAGACTGTTTGGAGTATACTTGATTTTTTTCCAGTGTGAACACACTACAAACTCAAAGCCTGCTCAGAATTAGTAGTCTAGAATTGGGACACAATTACAGAATAACATGGGAAGGAATCCATGGCCTTTTTTTTTTTTTTTTTTTTCCAAAGACGTGTGAAACACCCCTACCCAGAAACATACCCGAACTGAGGCACTTCCTTCGCCACAAAGTTTTTTAAATCCTGAAAATGTAGAGATGAGCAGATCATACCGAAGCACTGAAGCTTGTTTCGCTCCTGTGCAGCGCACTGTTTCAGTACATTGTGCCGGAGCTTGTGTCAAATGAAGAATATTCACTGCTCCCCTCTCTTCTTATCCCACTAATGTGGGAGAAATATGACGACGTGCACTAGAAAGACATATGAGAACATTTCATCCTGATACCAAGTAATAATGTAATAAAAGTAAAAGGATAATTGAATGAATATCACTCTCCAATCACATAACATTGCGACTCTTATGAGATGTCACATAAATCAACCATGAAGTTTAAAGACATGAGCCCACAGTGGCTCTCAGACTAAGCTACACCAAAAAGGCACACTCATTTTTCATGTATCCATGTATGTATTTTTCATATTTTATATCTGGGCTTTTTGGACAAGGCATAATTATTTTACTGTAACATATTGCACCATATCATCTATATTTAACGCAGCACTTCTAAACAAAAGTATAGAGATGTAATCTTTTTCGGCACAAATAGAAAGAAAGCCCCAAAGCTTCATAAGGCCTCATCCGCCCATCACTATGAAAATGTGAAGGAGGGTCAGCTAATACACATTGAGCCATTCAGACAGAGCGCTGACGTGCTGTAGGTTCGACCCACATCACTGTGTGGGCCTGGATGGGGTTTTGTAGTGTCTGAGCTTGCAGCATCAGCATGGATGTCCTCTTGTTTTTTCAGGATCTGATGACCTGTCTGCCAAATTATGGGACGTGCGCACTGGGCAGTGTATTTATGGAATTCAGACACACACCTGCGCCACAGTGAAGTTTGATGAACAGAAACTGGTGACTGGGTCCTTCGACAACACTATTGCATGCTGGGAGTGGAGCACGGGGGCTAAAATCCAGCAGTTCCGTGGCCACACAGGAGCAGGTTGGTATAAATGTTCAGCAAATATTTGTTCTGGCTTATTTAGAGTAATAAGCAAAAGCTTTATTTATATAGCACACTTCATTCCAGTGTAGGTAGAGTGTTACATATACATAGTGTACGAACAAAAATCCAAATCAACCAAGTGCAATCAAATGGAACCTGTTGGAGTATTCCAGCAGCTTGAACCATAAACTCGACAAACTCTGCTTTTATGGGCATTAATTCTAGCTGCTATCAGTTAAACTTTATAATTTGTAAACTTAAAAGGCAAACTGTGTGGGTGAATGATGCAACTTCCAAATGTGTGATAGTTTTTGTATTTGTATAAAGCCATTTCTCAATGTTTGAAATACACGAATTGATTTGATATTATGACCTTTTAATAAATATTCCTTTTTTGCAACTGAGTTTTAAAGAGACATTTGAGTCTGGAAACATTTTTTTGTATGCTCAGTCTTCAGTGTGGACTACAATGATGAGCTGGACTTGCTGGTCAGCGGCTCTGCAGACTTCTCTGTGAAGGTGTGGGCTTTGTCTGCTGGTGCCTGCCTCAACACTCTGACTGGACACACTGAGTGGGTCACCAAGGTCAGCTCACCTTACCTAGTCGAGCTTTCATTTTAGGAAAAGAGTTCATGTTATTTCTGTATATATTTTCTTCCATAACCGTAAATAAGTTCAATATTGGAATGTCGGTGATTTGACATTCCCAGTTTCCTATGTTGTAGTGTGTTTACTGCCTTAGTAAGGTCCCCAGCATTGATAAAAATCTCAAATGAAAGTGTTGGTAAACTCACATGATTGGAGTTTAGCCATGAAATGCTTGATGTGCTTTGAAATATGTATCTTGTGTTATCTCCCATCAGGTGATACTACAGAAAAGTGAAGTAGAATCTATGGTGCATAGTCCTGGTGATTATATCCTCCTAAGTGCTGATAAGTATGAAATTAAGGTAATGCTCCTGTCTCAAGCAGATTCTTGCGTTTTCACCTTTTGAAGAGCAAAGAAATGAAATGATTTGAAGCTGTTATCATTGTGTTGGTGGTGTTCTCGTGTGTGAGCTGCTATACCCAAAGAGTCCATAAGATGGCGCAAACACTGTGTTCCCCCTGCAGGTCTGGCCTTTAGGGAGAGAAATCAACTGTAAGTGTTTGAAGACGCTGTCGGTGTCCGAGGACCGCAGCATCAGCCTTCAGCCTCGCCTGCAGTTTGACGGACGCTACATCGTCTGCAGCTCTGACCTCGGAGTTTATCAGTGGGACTTTGCCAGTTTTGAGATTCTCAGGTGAAATAGTATACATGACAAAATGTGCTCTCTGTGGTTATGAAGTAATAAAGCCTGTTCTGCAGCTGGCATACATGAATTCAAACAGTTAATTTATGTAGCACCTTGCTAGAGCAGATGTCATAAGTATGTAATGACGTATGCCTAAAGGTGTCAGCCCACCCCCATCAAATGTCCACAGTTTCAATAGCTACATAGCCTACTCCAAATATTTTGCAAACACCAACCTGTCCAAGAGCAGCAACACCACATCCTGTCTGCCCTCAGTCCCTGCTCTTCTTTCAGCCTCTCCAACCAGGAACAGCTGCACCAATGCTTATCCCTGTTTGTTTCTGTCTTTGACTGTAATCCTTCCTCTGAACGCCCAGTTTCTTTTTTATCTGGAGCCTCAGAAACCTTTCTTGGAGCTTCTTAGTTCTTAGTTGCTGTAGCCTTCTCTGTCTCTATGGTTGCTCCCCTCAGCTCTGGCAAACCAGAGCCATGTAGAGAGAACTATCTGAAGTCTACGTGAACAAACCTCTACACATGTAAAACAAAAATAGCGCGTTTTGCTCATTTTTCATCACAGTTTGCTTGGAATGATGGATTTGGACGAGAGAAGTTTGTTATATTATAAGACAATATGATCATACTGCTCCTAGCACTTTTAATCCAGCATGTTTTTATGTTCCCAGGGTGATAAAAACACAGGACCCAGCTAACCTGTCCCTGCTCAGCTTTGGCGAGGTGTTTGCGCTCCTCTTCGACAACCACTTCCTGTATGTGATGGACCTGAGGACAGAGGTTATCTCTGGCCGCTGGCCTCTGCCAGCCTACAGAAAATCCAAACGAGGATCTAGCTTCCTGGCCGGTGTGACCTCCTGGCTCAACGGCCTGGACGGGGGCAATGACTCTGGACTGGTGTTTGCCACCAGCATGCCAGACCATAGCATTCACTTAGTACTGTGGAAGGAGAACGGATAGAAACAAACGAGGACTCCAATCCCCAGACTGCTAGGATATGAGCCGCCATCATGCGTGCTCTGGAATATATGAACCTTAACAGCCAAGATAGATGATGCATGGACCAAAGCATTTTGTATTTATCTGTTTCTTCCTCAGCATACAGTCCTCCTCTAGACCCAAACATGAACATTCACAGATGGAAATGGAAGGCAAACTAAGAAAGATGATGAAACTATTACTGATGTGCTGTACTTTGTACTAGATCAGCACTTGCTCCTGATTTCTGCAGAAACCTGTGAACCTCTCATTGTTCTTCTCACCTTGGACAAAGACAGAAAGAAAGAAAACAGACTTCTTGAAAGCCTAGATGTTTCAGTGACAACTAAAGAAATTGCATCAAAGGTTCCAAAATAAACACAAGAATAAAAATGATCCTGTAATAGACTTCAATGTGGAAGTGTAAATGTTTTTGGCAGATTTGCTCTTTGATCAGTTGAGCATTGTGCAGTGAGAATATTTGTAGCCGACCTTTAATCCATAGTGTTGTTACCTGGCAGCCAACTTTGGCCACTGACCTTTTCTTACCAGGATAAGACTATGTCAAACGTGCTGTAGCTAGAACATTCCCAATGCCAAGCTGGTCTCTGAGCTGATTTGCCAAAACATTGGTTTCTTTGAAGAAAAGCAGGGTTGCCTTAAACACAGTTGCTGTAAATAATGGAGAACATCTCCTTTGACGTCAGATTATGACATCAAGGCAGGTGTTCCTCTTGGTTTTTACAGACCATCCCCAAGGAAGCTGTATACTGAATCGTATGTTGAAAAGTGATTTGGTACATTGTTGTGTACGATGTAAAACATTGTGAGGTTTCATGTAATTCACTGAATATGCTTTTCTAAGGGATGTGTGGTTTAAATGTGACGTGCCTTTTCAGTTCATTTGATGTTACAAACTAGAATTCCTTGATAACTCCGGCACATTGCAGTAAGGTGATGACTGCATTGTAAATCTTACTTTTATGTTGAATTTTTCTTATTTACTGTGCTCTAACAGTCTAAGATGTCTGTAATTTTATAGTTGAGTAACTGACATGACTTGCTCAGTGGACTGCTTTTATGAATCATTGACTGTGTAAAACACCAGGTGTATTTTTCTAAAGGCCTCAATGCATTGCACAGCTGAGACTTGGCAAGCAGTCGAGAAAATTTGAATAGATGGTTTTCCTGGCATAACAAGAGAAACAATGTGGAATCATTCCTCGTTATGTGCACCAGTTTTGACATCATGTCTCAACTTGGTTTCCTACTTCTACAAAACGGAAACTTTAACCATGAATGAGTTCTATACCCAGAATTTTCATTGATGTCTTCCTTTGCATTAGGCAGGCCACAGATCAGCACGGTTTCAGATGTGTTCATGTGCACCAATCCTCATTTATGACAGGTCAGTTTTTCTTGCATACAGACCGTAGCCTGTTTCTCACATGGATAACTGTACACAGCAGATGCACAGACTGTTCTTAGTTTAGGAATCAATCTAATCAAATCAAAATACCACCAATATATACTGCATTCTGTACTTCTGTCTGACCATTGCACCACATTATATCCTCCCAGCAGCAAAAAGGTAAATTTGAAAACGGTTCAAATTGAAATGACAATAATGATTTGTATATAAAGTGATACATTGAAATGGGCCAGGAGAAATGTGAAATGGGACATACAAGTTATTTGTTGATGTATCTCTTCAGAGCTCATTGCGATTGCATTCAATCACTGCACAGTGTTATTTCACAGAAACTTCTATTGCACTGTCATAGGTCTTTGGTCACCTGCATCAATCTACAATCAGCTTCAATATTGCAGTCTTTCAAATAAATAAAAGTAGCAAATGCACCTAGCTGTATCTGTGTATTCGGCGTGTCACCATTTTAACATGTGAGCCAACATCATTCTCCTGATGCATGTTGTTTTTAGCCACGAGAGCAGCTGTAGGAATGGCAATGTGGGTCTAAATACCTGCAGAACTATTGACATTCCCTATACCTCAACTTTAGCTGTACTTTGTGTACTAGTGCTAATCAGAAAATGTTAGCATGCTACAGGACATAGGCTTAGTCTTGTTAAAACATGTCCGTATACCAAATATAGCAGTCAAAATGTGACTTGCTAGCAGTACTGAAATGTTAGTTTGTCCACCATTACAGTGGAAAATTTTCCATAGGACAAAGTGAAAAGGTCATCAGTGGTAACCGTTTTTCCACTAAAACATCCAAAGGAATTACAGTAGTGAGTGTGCTTGTTTCATCCTGTGCAAGTTTATGCATCAACATTTCTTCTTTTCCTTCTCTTCAAGATGAGCTCCATCTTCAGCTCTATTTCTAAGTGTCTGACAACGTTATGGAAAGGATCCCTACAGAGACAGACCGATCGTTTTTGTTTAACCAGAAACGCCGTCGTCTTCCTGCAACAACTCAACTTCTCCTTGAGTGGGATTTCTGTTTCTCGTTAAACAAAAATCCAATAACAGTCTGAGTCCGTCTGTGGCAAAAACAAACACTTTTAGTGGACGGACTTTTCATGGACGCAGTTGCCCACAAGGATTAAGTTGCAGCCATTGCCGGCTGAAGCGATCTACTGGTCCAACTGCAAAACTTTTTCTACCTATTGGTCATTTAGACCCCAAAATGTGTAAAAATACCGTAATTACCCTTTAATGTTTATGAGGACAGTAGAACAGATGCACTACAAAAGCAACATAAAGTCAACCACTTTGCGTACATAAAGTTTATTCCCAATTCAGTGTCTGAAGCTGAAAAATACAGCAACATATAGCAATGCCATGGTGGCAAAATAATCACAGACTGATAATCACGACCCAGTGGTTATCTTTTTCACAGTTACAACACTAGAAAGTTTGTACACAAAAATACATGCAATGTCCCAAAGAACACAATCCGTTCTTCCTCAGAGGAATTGGATAAAAACAGAAATATGTTTAGATCTGACATAACCAAGTATCAAAACAATTGAAAGAAAGTAGTAAAGCAATACTTGTTGAAATACTTAATGAAAATGTACTGGAAAGTGATGTGATCATGTACAAATTGATGCCAACATACACTATATTTGGATCAAATGTATTTGGATAATCAGTTGAGGGAATGGATTCTTAATGTGTGATCTTTTGGTTCTTGAGTCAACATTTGTGAGAGAAATGTTGGGTCAAGCTGCATTTTGGAAAACTCACAAGCTGACATGTTTGTTATTATTTGGGGAACAAAAGGAAAAATGAACTCACTTATCTGATAGCTACAGTTCACACAGCAGGCAGACTCAACTTCAGTGCTGCTGATTTGATCGGTCACTCAAAGGTCCATCATCATTGGCTATAAAAAAAACATCACATTTACTATAACAACTCAGAGATAAGTTAATGAAAACTGTGGCGGCACATACTTGGCAATAAATTGATGAGTCCAATTTATAACAATCCAAGCTAAATCGCGGCGAAATCCTTCAAAAGAACACCTTGACATTTTGGAGAATGTGCTTCTTTGGCTCGTGATATACTTGCTGTTAATGAACCGTTTGTGTGTGCATGATGGCTACTACCTATATCCTGCATTCCTTTAGAATGTTATCTAACACACATGCCAACAAGCAAGATGCCATGAAGCACATGGACAGGATGTCAGATGCTATGATATGAAGTAAGGTCAGCAGTAGACTGAATAATGACCAATGGCAGAAAGCTTTGAAGAGAAATAAACAGAGCTTGCCACCTTTTCCTGCCATGATCTTAGCATTAACAATATACAGTAGTACGTACTGTCACCATGTTATTCACAAGGAAGGTTATATCCAGGCCGTGATCTGCCCCCTAGTGGATACACTTTTTTTGATAGCCCAGGTTAGGGTTGGGCGATATGACAAAAATAAATAATAAATAAATGAGATGATATAAACTGATCAACTGTCATGAGATTTTGCCATACCATTTATACCCGTGCAGCTCTCCCCTCAGTGTCTCTGGCAGCACTGGCCACGGTGTTACGAATGGTGCAAAACACTGAGCTGGACTGCTTTATGACAATATTAGATTTTTATATGATTTTTGGACGAATGCTTGATTTGTCAGGTATTTCATTTGCTACATTAACCAAAAACAGCCATGTAAAATGTACTATGTATCATGATGTGGTATACAATTACATACAGAATATTTCACCCATATTTTCCACCCCTTCTCCTGGTAAATGCACAGTAAAAGTTGGTAAAAAAACAAATACATCACAAGCTTTTGTGGTCTTACCCAGAGTCAGAGGAGAAGATCAATGTCAGTTTCATCTCTGTACAAAATATTATCGTCCAGATCACCTGGGTTGGGTGTGTAGCCTAGCTACAGCACATTTTTCAATAATCTAAAGATCTCAAATGTTAAATGCTGCACGAGCACTTTGCCAAAATAGAAATTGTGATTTAAATCAGAATAACATAACACAGGGGAGTCTGTAGCTTACATGTAAATGAGATGGCTCAGGAGTTGCTTGAAGGCACCGTTGACAACAATGAGCAATGACTATGACATTAAAGTTCTATCAGCTTTTCAGGTGTGTGAGGGTGTATGTCATATCCATACTGGGTGAACAGTATAGGACTTTTTATACACACCGCCCCAATTTTAGTTTAATTCAGCAGAAAAGCATTGTCAACTTCTTGTGGTACAAATCCAGTACGACAAAAAAGATATCACTGTGTTAATACGTACTGACTGCAGATATATGTCTATACTGGACACGCACAGATGAAATGAATACTGAATTTTACATCTGACTCTGGTCAAGGCATTAAAGAAGCACATGCTATTACCTGAACATGTTCAACTGTTTCTTTCATTTGACTTCTTAATGAAGTTTTACCCTTCAAATAGCACGTGGAATAAATAACACAGTTGAATATACTGCACAGCAACAGCTGAGTGACATGAAAGAAAATGTTTGTTTCCACTCAGAATCAAAAAATGTGATGCAAAAAATGTCAATCAATGCAGAACACCTTGTTCAGCTGAACTGCAATAATAAAATAGTACAATAGTAAACACTGAACAAAAACACAGGCTCAGTCATTCGCAGGTGATGAAGAGTGGTAAGAGTGGACATTTCATGGTCTATTTATGAGGAATGCCTAATATTCCCTAGTGGTATCTCTACTGTTGCAATAAGAAGAAATGTGTTTTGGCCTTTATTAAAAGGCCCTGGGTTTATAAGGTTTCATCCCAGGCAGACACTGGCTGCCATTGATTTTGAAAGTCAGTTATCAGACCTTGAAAACCTGTTCGGGGTTGTGTATCCATTACATGAAATCTGCAAAAGGTATTGTAAACATTACAATATTACTGCATCATAGTGTAGTTTAAGTGCAGGTTCCTTTGAAAAATCTACACTACTTTGTCTCATAACAATAATGTAACATTGACAAAAATGAATGCAGACTTGATGTAGAGTCTGACCGAATTTTTAAGACCAATACTAAAAAAAAAAAAAAGGCTAATTTCTTTAGCCGTCTGATAACCTTTCCTTCATTTTCATAGTCATCATGAAGACATGACGGGTTACACTGCGTTTTCTTAGTATTTATTGTGTGTAATGTACCTGTTGTGTTTTATTGATTTTATCCAAAATTTTGTATTATTACGCTTTTATTCTTTTACTTATTGATCTTCATAATTACGTTTGTGTGTTTATTTGATCGTAATTGTCATTTCTCTACCTATAAATAAATTCACTTGAATTGACAATATGGATTTTGGTATTTGAAAGTTTAAAAAATCCAATCAGAATTTAACAGTCGATTGATTTTTCACACACACACAAACATTTTTGTAAATTCTAGTGGTGATAGTGCCTGTTTAAGCCTATTTACTACAAATGATATATTTTATATTACAGCTAGCCAGTCTGCAAAGATATGTAGTGAGTGAGGCGGTGCTTTGAGCTAAATGCTAAAATCAGCATGCTAACATGCTCACAATGACAATGCTAACATACTGATGTTTAGCAGGTGTAATGTTTACCATGTTTACCAACTTAGTTTAGCGTGTTAGCATACTGAATTTTACAGGTGGCAAGCAGCACTAAACACAAAGTACTGCAGAGGATGGGATGGGAATGTCATGAGTTTTGCAGGTTTTTGGTCATAAACCAAAGTATTGGACAGATTACAATTTTGACCAGATGATGGCGCTAGATGAAAAGTCAGAGGATCACCAAAGTCATTATATTTCATCCTGAGGGGAACATGAATGTCTGATCCAAATTTCATGACAACCCAACACAGTTGTTGAGATATTTCAGTCTGGACCAAAGCGGTGGACCGACCGACCGACCTTGTCGACCCTAGAGCCATGACCGTGGCTGAAAATAAACTTGTCAGTGCTCTCTGGTGGACAAATTATGAAATGTTTCTAAATGAACATATCTTTGACATTTCTCTACTGACTATATCATTATTGACTGACATACAGTATACCCCAATTCCAATATATCTGCAATAAGCTAATATTGGCCAATACATATCAGTCCGGCACGCTCTAATGTTCACTGAAGGATTTCAAGACTCAAGCAACTTTCAAGAGTCTGCTAACTGACTTCTGTACCCTACAGAAATGAATGGAATCCAGTAAAAACAGTCAATTCTAATTTCTGATACACAGCAGCATGATTTGCAGAATGATTAACTGTGATGTAAAGTATATCATTTTTAGTAAATGGGCTTAAATAGGCATTATCACCACTATGGTCCTCTAGAATTTGCATTCATCTGAAGACGGACAATAATACTGGTGGAGAAAAAATTGGACTAGTTGAAGAAATCCTGACTATCAGTCCAATACGTTTTTTTGTTAAGGACAATACATAAATGAGTTCTGAAAACAAAACAAATTACATTATACTCATAAGATTCTGAACAACGTGATTACTCTGAACAAGTGATGATTTCATTCCTGTTTTTACCGTTACAACTGATATCATAAATGACTGACCACTTACCATGATTTACAACAGGGAAACATTACAAATATGACATCTAGTAGTAAATGTTTAACTTAATTTCAGTTTCTACTCTTAAAGGATAATTCCAGTCTATTACAACTCGGATCTTACTTTCATAGCTCTGGCCATTGTTTTCTGTTGTACTGTACCTACAGTAATAAACAGATCTGGGAACATCAGATGATCAGACGGGTTAGAAACAAACCAAAAGTTTATCCAGATTATCTAAACCACTTTATTTGGAGACTGAAAGTGAGCACACCTGAAAGGTTGTTAATAAACCCTCATTGTACAGGAAAACTGCGGTAAGTACGATGGGGAAAAGCTGAAGTCTGTAATCGGTGATAGATGTTTATAACACAAAGTTTGGGCAATAATCTTTCTGTTCACCTTCATTTTCTCTTCCTGATAAGTTTGTCTAAACTGAAGGTTTGCAACCTGTCTGATCGTCGGACTGCTCGTGTCAAGGAAACTCATTTCGCCTTCTTGTGCCCGCATTCTCATTTTTTTGGTCATAATGCAAAACTCATGACCATAGGTGAGAGCTGGAACAATGGAGAGCTTTGACTTCAGGCTCACTGCTGTTGCTTCAACACCCACATTACCGCGGACCTGGCACCAATCAATTTTTGACAGAAATGATGGCCAAATCTACAAAAATAAAGTCCAATCCAAGTTGTAATAAAGCAGAATTATCCTTTAAATTTAACACAACGTTTTGCTTTTGAAGCAGATTATTTAACAGTACCAATGCTGATGGAGTCTTCCCTTATTTCAGCATCCTTCAGTTGGAGATCAGAATAGGTTTTAGGGTGGTTTCCCACCAACAGTCTCTCTGAGGAGCAGCTTCCTGCAGCAGGTGGTGAATCAAAGATAATCCATCGTACCATTTCCCTTTGATGGCCAACTGTCAAAAAATAAACTCTTTTACAAATAAATACAGTATTTACACACACATGATTGTTGAAAGCTTGGTACTTCATTGTAAATTGCTTTAAATTCACTCCACCAGCTGCCTTGGCATACTGGTGTAGACAACAGCTGGCTGTCTTCTGCATTATTGATTGTAATTATCACCTTGTTCAGTCCCGTTTCCATGGTGTTTGACAAATTTTGATTTGTTCTGTACAAAATATTAATTGTTGCCATTTGTAAACCTTGTTATGTACATCAGCAAACACCTGTTACAGGAGGACTACCAACTGAGGTAGCGAGGGGTGAACAGGTGAACCGATCCAGGGCTGCTTCTTCATTTGACCAACAGGCTCATAAAACCAACTTCATGGTTTCATATTGTTTTTCTACATAGTCTCTTATTTTGGAACAAGTTCAGTCCAGCTGATGTCACAGGGCTGAAGGTGATGAAGACTCATCATCTGTCCTTTTTGCTGCAGTACTGATCTTCAATGGTGTTAATGAGGCCTTCAAACGGGTCACGTTTTCCATGCTCACGACTCCAGGATAGATCCAAATTCACAAGTTGAGATGTCGCCGACCCTTCCTCCTCGGTATGATGTTGAAATGCAGAAAAAAAAAACATTGCAATAGCAGTTTCAGTTTCATTTCATTCATTCAGGGGTGTCTTTTTCAACTTTCCATGTTGAAAACCTGAGCTCCATTTGAAGGCCGTATAACACTGGTCTGCAAACCGAAGATCAACATCAGCAGACACTCTTGTCCACATTTGTGCACTGACGCATCTTTTCACCCAAGCAGAAACCCAACATGGGCCAAAAAACTATGTGCTTGCTCACATGTTTTTAGCAGCATAATGAATGACAGTGAACAAGGAAGCTTTAGAGAAAGAAACAAGGGACAACCCTCAGCAGTCTTCCATTGACTGGCTTTTCCCAGAGTTTACATTACACTTAGTCCTGGTGAAGAAAACAGCAGGTCTGTTGGCATATGCAGAGCCTCTTCTACAGTGTCCGATGTTTCTTGACTTAAATCTCTTTTTCAAGTTTTTATTCCACTGTGTTCCATCATTTAATCTATACTTCCCAAACAAATGGGTTTGGCACAACAACGTTCCGCTGGGTAAGGTCTGCTCTCATTCAAATGACATGAGGTTTGCTGGTATCTGTTGAGAGAATAGAAAAGATATTTAGCACAAAAATTAGAAACAGGAAAAGCTGCTAGCTGTGCCAAAAGTAAAATAAATGCACCAAGCCACTCGTAGGTGTTATTTAGAGGCTGCTCGGTGTCTGCATAAAGCAGTTGTAACTGATTGATTTTGGCCACTTGGGGGCAGTGCAACAAGCTATAAATTCAACACTGATATATTATCACCTCATAAAATTAATAAATGTTATGGCGAGCAAACATATTCTGCAGATACAAAGCAACATAAGCATTCATTTGGAGTTGTGTCTGGTGACGTGTCCAATAGTCACACTCTTTTAACTCTGTTTTTGGTCTCCACCAACTCCTGAGGGAAATATCTGGCTCTTCAGCTGCTAAATGCTCCACTGTGTTCGCCAGCTAGTCGCTAACTTTGTTTGTCTGCTGTTTGGTGCTGAGCAGGTAGTGTACTGTGGGTTTTTAGAACCTTTTCACTGAAAACAGCTGCCTGCTGCTGGAAATGATATTTGATGAGTGCAGTGAGACTGAACCAGTAAACAGTAAAGTTAAGGGCCAAAAAAACTAGCTGAAAGACGCTAAAACACTCTGGAACTGCAGTGTCGGGTGATAATTCTCTGTGGCTTCGTCACTACAAGTGAGCTCTGTCACATTACACACATTCATCATACCCATTGTTAATACAAAACTATTGATCAATGCAGCTTTAAAACATGGAGAAAAGGAAATAAAAAACTACATTGTAGTTTAGGGGAGGTATGTCTGTCACGGCCAAATTTTAGAATGGTAATTTTTTTTTTTACAATACACTCAGTGTTCAATAGTATATTGTAGAATATTTTTGGATGATCCACTCAAATAATATTGCCCTAATAATAATGTATTTGTACTCTTTATGTGTTCCTCGCAAAAGTCTAATGTGCAGAGTGACTGAAAATGGAAGAATGACAAAAAAAAATCTAAATGGCTAATCAAAATTATGGTTGGGAATGCAATTCTGTTTTTTTGTTTTAGATTAAATTAAATTCAACTTTGTTGTCATTGCACAGAGTAAGTACCAGCACACTGAAATGCAGTTTAGCATCTAACCAAAGTTACAGAGTGCATAGATATACAGTATATAAGAACTAATGTGTCTGATTCTAGATTATACCCTAAAACAAATGAATTCCCTACCTGTGGGAAACACTGCTAGGTCTTCTTGTTGATCTCATTATTGCATTTTTTAAAATTTTACAATACAACTTTGACCCATGACAGTAAGACACAATATGTAAATCAAACAGCATTAAAGTTGTTGGATGGTGTATATTTTCACTTTGCTGTAGCTAGGCTAGCAGTGTTAGTGATAAACTACGCCAAATGTGTCCAGGACCTAGCTCTGTACTCTCCCTAAGACAGCGGACGAGAGGCTTTCAAAATGGATATTGTACCTATTTAAAGCAAGAAACAATGAATTGTGAGATTGAGTATACTGTAATAGGCAGATACATAAGCAACAGAAAAACAAAAAGAACAAAGAAATTAATCAAATGAAGGATAGTGAACTTGATCAATATATTCATTGATGCATATAAGATTAAAGATAACAAACATCTAATACAATGAATATACAAAAGAATACAAACTTAAACAACCCACACTACCTTCAAACAGAAATGTTGATTATCAGGGCCAGGATGAACAGTGGAGGCAGTGTGGTAAAAAAACAAAACAAATGGCTGACCATTTTCATATTTCTGGGCTTGCCTTTTTTCATATTGGCAAGAGATGGCTAAAGAAAGAATACACATTTTGGGAATAGATATTGATGCTCTTTTGTCACATCATACCTGGGCAAAATCCCCGACAAAGTCATGGCTCAGGATGAATATCTCTTTAAAACACTCGTGGTTGCTAGCAAGAAAAGCCATCACACAGAAATGTCTGCAGCAAAACCCTCCTACAAAAGGGCAACTGTCGAACATGTAAAATACTGGAAGAATTGGATGACATCTATATGCCTATAGGATGTAACCCATTACATATGTCATTGACAGATCTTTGCCTTCTTATTGCCTGAAAATGTCATTAAAAATAAAACTGCAAAAAACTAAATTGGGTCACTTAGTCATCATTTTAAGACAGAAAAAGGAAGTAGAATTGGAAGATTTACTACTATTTGTTCGGTCTCCCAGTTTCTGCAGATGGTATCTATAACTAGACGTTGCAGACCATAGACCATATATAATATACTGTTTACTCCCATTTCTATTCATCTGTCTCCTACGGAAAAAGAGTTTCATCTGACAAAAACTGATCCATGGTACAAACAGATGAGTATGTGTGCTTAACATACCTGAGGTCTACTGCTCCTACAAGCCTCTTCCAGGTTTTTGTGCCAGATGATCGCTGAAAACCTGGATCCTGTCTGGAACTTGTAAACATTGCCTGTGAAGTGACGCAGATTGCTCTGTGTGATTATCGGATTTTAAATGAAGGAAAAAGTTTAGCAGCAGGAGCTCTGTTAGTGGTGGGAAGCTGACCTTTGTCTGGGTCATTGAGCTGGAAGATGTTGGGTCTGGCTGGGTCATCCGGCAGCACCACCATCCATCCAGTCACACACACCTTCTTACAGGGGCTGGACTTATACTGTGACAAACACAGGGTTACAGTGGATCTGATCCACAGCAAAGATGACCACAATAAAACAAAGGTGTGAAAGGCATCTCTCCACTGGCATCTACCAGGACAGAAACCTTCACCTGCAGTAAAAACTGTTGATGTGAAGCAAGTTGAAGGACTCAGAAGACTCAGTAATCATCTCGTTATATATTACTGAATTGTTTTCTCAAAAACTTAATTGCTGCCTGGATTACGTTCACAGGCAATGTGTCTTTGAATGAATGAAGCACTACATTTATGTACCATGCTGGAGTTGCAAGGAGGTGGTCGTGGTGGATGGTGGGCATAGAAAGTGCAGGACTTTTGACTCCACCTCCTCGCACCCTGAGCCCGTCTGTGTTTAGGCAACAAAAGCACTTTAGTTACTGCGCATTATAAAAATGCTGTAGTTGCTGCAAGTGGATATTGTATTGCAAGATCAGAAATTCTGGGGGAAAACAAATGAAACACCCTGCCAGTGAACATTTTACTGATACGTTCAGAATCCGATAACAAAATCTTGTCCTTGCATTCATATACAGATATCTGTTTGTAGAGATTATGGGCGTTCAGACTGAAAACAGCATTGTGTTAAAAACACAAAGGAAGTCCAGTTTGAGTAACAGATCCACGAGTTTGAAGGTTTATGCCAAAACACTTAGAGATTGCAGGGCAAACAGTGGGAACCGGCCGTTCACATTACAAAGCTGGAACAGTTTCATGTTCTTTAAGCATTAAACTTACATGTTTCCTCTCAGAGGCCCTCAGTGCTTTGGCCCCATAGAATGTTAGTGTTGATCCAGACAAAGTGATCCAAAATCTGGTCCACGATGACAACTGCAACGCAGCATAAGGATATGCTGAAAACATCTCACTCACTCTCATCAGATCATTCCTTTGTTGACATGGTGAACCATATTTGAGGAAAACTTAAAGCTTAAACCACAGTGAAATCAAAGATCACCTTACCCTGGGCTTCCGTCCCTCCTTCAGCAGCGTTTTCCTTCGCAGGGGTCCTTCAATGGTCACACCGCCGGCCTCGCTGCATCCATAGCAGGAGTTTGCGGCAGAGGAGCTAAGGGTGTTGGTAAGTGGAGACGAGATTAAAGTCATTATGTTGTCCTTCCTTATTAACTACGGTATGTGCTCTGTGAGGACAGTGATGGCTCTGCAGTACGCAGGTGTTCTGATTTCACTCATGAGTATAGAAGAAGAACTAGTCCTTTAAGCACACCCAACGCTAATGTAATACTTAAAAAGTAGTTATTGGCAAAGCACTGTGTATTTCTGGGCCACTTGGGTGGTGTATATTTTTCTTATTTGTGTGCTTAACAGGCCAAACAGATTGCGTGGTGTCCTGTGCAGCTACTGTAGAGTTTGACAGTAGAAAATGCATTTACTATGTTCAACAATGACAGGGGTAGAACTCTATTTAACAACAGGCAGAGAGATTCATTTCTCCACTGTCATCAGCCTCAATAGACCAGAATTCAATGCTGTAGGGGTAATATTTGACTTCATGACAGTCCAGACTCTGGATATCCACATAACTTTGGTAGAATAAATGCAATATGAGCAAAGTATATGTCAATGACAGTGAATCACCCTTTCCTAGAGATAGCATGCAACATTGACATTAAGGTGCCCAAAGTTAGCTTTTCTTATAGGTAGATGAATAAGACAGAGACAAGACAAACATAAAGCACACCACCTCTGCAGTGACGTCACAGACTGTAGCAGTGAAGTAAAGTAGGCCAAAGTCATGATTTGATTTGATCAAAGTCACCTGTTGTCAGTGACCCCACTAACTGGGGTTAACGGTCATTTAGAAAAAAAATAAAGACATTTTGCTGATCTCATAAGCCGTGTTCCCATTATAGCAGAAAAAACAGCCTTTGCCCTCTTCATTATTCTGTAAATGTTTGTTTTTCTTCCAGGTGACAGATCTGTGATGATGCATGTGTGGAGCAGCATTGCACAGAAAGTTTCAATTGAGCCTGAGCTGTGTTGACCTTTGCCAATGCAGCCAATGGTCAAGGCTGCGATCAAAGATGGAGGAAACATTCATGAATTCATCTATGCAAATAAAAGACATTTGCTGCGTGAAATACCAGCCTTCAGATTCAACTGCCAGGTTTGTTACACCAACACTACTCTCTAGTATCTACTCTCACTAGTCAGATAATGGTAAACTACAAAACTTGCAAATAGCTAGAAGTTAACAGCAAGTATTTGCCTATAATCCCCCAAGAATCCTACACTGAGCAATATGGCACATGCAGTGCAAGAGTGTTTTTCCACTATAATGTGAACACACCTAGGGGTCATAAAGGCCCTAAAGGTGACACTAGAGGAAAGATCATGGATTCTTAAAAATCAAAAGGTGTTATCCTTTGGGAAGCAAGAATGTGATCATTTAATTTCACTTTCCTAATAGAATTTGAAAGATAGTATTTTGAGTGTAAAACATGTAAACAAGACAGATTTGGATTTAGGCATCCTTCAAGGCGCTCTCAGTTAGCACTTCAATGTGCTTGCAGTCTTTATGCTAAGCTAGCTATAGCTCCAAACCAACAGTGGACCTGAATTGATTGGATTTTCGCTGCTCACAGCTTTTTTCAATGCTTTAATCCATGATTATTATTATTTATTTATTTATTTATTTATTTTACAGCTTTTTACAGCTCACATCATTATTTTACAGTACTGTAGAAAATTCGACATCAACATCTCTTTCCAGGATCAGTGTCACTGTTATTCTGGATAATCAACAGAACATGCTGTCAACTGTTTTCATCAGAACTGATGAAACAGTCCCAATTAAAACCTTTGACAATGCGTTCCGTCTGTTTTTTGGTCAAAACTATCTGCTTGAGATTTGGTGGATTGACCCTTTAGACACTTAAGAGACTACTATATTGCAAAATTCAGCTAGTGTACCTGTAGCTAGAAAGTAGAATGTACAGCCCACAGCCAAATCTGATTTCTGAAAGCTGAGTTCAAAATGACACCTGACTTCTTCCACCAGCATGCAGTGAGGGGATGAGGTGAGATAACACATTAGAGTGAGCCTAACTTCTAATCCCCCAATAAAAGTGACTTCATTGTCATTTCAAGTGATATCAACGTCTTGCTCTCCCACTTTACTGTACCTGTAAACATAGCTGTGGCTCCGGGGGGAGTTGCGAAGCGGGACCCTCCAGTTTGGGCCCAGTGTTGCGTACATGCGGCCCCTGTTTGTCACACATTGTCACAGTCAGTCTGAAGGGCTCATGGAATTGGCCTTCTGGTTAGCAGAACTGTTCAGCGTATCTCATGTCACCAGAGTATTAAACCAAAGCCAACTGAAACCATTTACTGAGATACACATCACTATGAGACCTAACACGATCACATTGTCCAGTCACAGCCTGTTTTTAATCTGCCACTCATAGATCTGGCGCTAGAATCTATATAAATCTACTTGCTGGGACAAACAAAGATATACAATATGATTCACTTGAAGCAGGAAGTTGCAACATTCAAATACATTGATATTATATGCATAATGAATATGGTGCAGGCACAGATACAAACTGGTGACCCAGAAATACATTTCTAAGACAAATTCAAATAAAGTCTAAAGTATAAGTCTGGTGATATTCTACATTCTTATTGTCAACAAATCCCATGTGCAGAGTCAAACCAACAGTGAGTTGATCCTACTAACAAGTATAGTGTGTGTATCCAAAGGGTGATGCATCTTCTTCCTCTGAGCCACAGAGCTCCACTGTCGTCCAAAAACTATTAAAAACACATCAGTGAGCCACACTGTTGCACTGGGTGTTCCTTCATCACCATAAACACACACTGTCGTTTATTTGGACTTAATCCCACATGCACCGTCCTGCTGCCCCAAATACTCACTAGAGCACCAAATGTGGATTCATCCGCCGTTGAAAATAGTTCCCAACAAATGCACTACTTCCTGCAGTTTGAGTAACGTTTGCTACCTACAGTGACCAGCTGCTTTGGAAATTACTGAGCCTTTAAAAAAATAAAGCTATATATTTGTGAGGTGTTCCTCAGTGGGAACCAATGGGCTTGGAGCTGAGAGTCACAGGCAGAGTAGGGAAGTCGGAAAGTGTTGGACTAACACATTGTTGGTTTAGTCATCTCATGGGATTTTTTTACCATAAGAAAAATATAGAATATTGTCAGCCTCATTATTTAACAGAACCTTACTGTAGGTTTATAATCACTTTGAGCTGGTGAAGTGGTTTAAAAGCGTGAGGAAGCTTTTTTTTGTCCTCAGCTCTAAATAGTTAAATAAATCACTTTAATTCTTTAGTCATACTATTTGTCATTTCAGAGTGATTAAAACCTTTAAGATTATATATTAGGTAGGCATGTAGGTTGCATGTGATGATTGGCTCTCACCTCTCCATCCCAGGTGACAGCTCCTCCCCAAAAGAGCTTTCACTGCTGCCTATTAAGAAAAACAGCCAAGGACAGGTTTATTCTTTGGTCTCAATTTTGTGAGAAAAGCTAATCAGGCAGTTGTAAATATAGTATCAGCAGAAAGTGGTTAGCAGAGAAGCACTGTAAGAATGTATTTGTCATGAACAGAATATCACTGAATGTGATAGTCCTAAACAGAAAAAGAATTGTATCATACATACCTAATGACAGGCCATTGGACACAGAAGTGCTGTGTGGATCATGTCTGACTGGACTCTGGGACTCTAAGAAGCTGTCATCCAGCAGGTGTCGAGCTTTCTCTATGGGAAACGTGGCACTCCTGCTCTCTGACATGCCATACTGACACATCATGCTGTGGACAGAGATCAGCCATTAGACAACAAGGCAAACATTCAGACGGTGGTTTCAAATACACACAACATTACATTACAATGCTGTTATCAGTTATCATATCAAATTACCCAACAATGTACTGACTGAGATCTGAGAATATACAGATTCCACACCGACACAATGGTGTCCATTACAGTGAGCAACACAAGCGCTCAGACAGCTTTTATACCTTTGAAGTCAAGTTTAACCACAGTATCTCATGAACTTATTTGGAAGTGACCTTTATAATTGCCTATTCAGCACACTAGGAATGATGGCCAAAACTACAGGAGATGTAGGAGGAGGGAAGTGGTGGAATGTAACTAAGTACATGTATTCAAGTATTGTACTTTAATACAATTTGGAGGTATTTGTACTTAAGTATTTCCATGTTATACAACTCTATACTTATACTTCACTACATTTCAAAGGGAAATGTTGTACTTTTTACTCCACTACATTTATCTGACAGCTATAGTTGCTAGTTAAAAATGCTTTGCACACCAACACAGGTGTTTTTAATTCCTCTGGCTGATTAGACCTCCAGTCAGGTGCATGCTGGGTGGAGCTATGTTGGGTTTTACGTGATGTCACCAAACTCTAAGTACTGATAAAAATGAACATGGGGTAAGTTGCCCCTCCCCAACATGTACAACAAAACTAACAGAAGGGTGAGGGAGATGTCAGTCAAGCACAGTTTGTACACGCCCACACAGGCCTGAGTAGAGGTCTTATTAGCCAATATAAGTAAAGACTCCTGTGTGCGTGGACTATGGGTGTGCATGGGCTTTAACATTATTATTGTTTGCTTGAGTATGTTTGGCGTAATTACGTGTATTATTACTGTTCTACCTCACCTGAGTCAGTGTGCTCTTGGTGGTAGAGGTGTGCATACTTGTAAAATGTAGAGATGTTGGGTAGGTATAGGAAACACTGTGTTATGCAGACATAGGTATTTACTCTGCAGCCCTGTGTCAGTGATTAACTGATACTAAGCCTGAAATTCATAAATGCATTTTCAATACAGAAAAATACTTTTATTAACAACTAAAAAGCATTGGGAGTTGGTGAGGAAGACACAAGTTTACCATTGTTGTTGTACCTGCCTATGGCCGCCACAAGATGTCATCTTACTGAGTTAAACAGAGTTTGCAGGTTGGACTTGAACATGGATTTAGATGTCCTGAAGAAATCCCAAATCTAACTTTAGGAAAGGCCTGTCATACTCACTTGTTTCCCAGACTATGGCTCTTCCTGTGGTGAGAGGGAGGGGGGGTGGGAATATGAACCCCTACAGAGGCATCGGGACAGGTAGGCCGTCGGTTATACCTCAGAGAGGCAGATACCTCAGACAGACCTGAAACACAGGAGACAGGACATCACTGCTAAGTGCTAAAATACTGCAATTCTATTTTAGCTTGTATTTAGAATTACATCAGAGATGACTTCTTCTCCATTATGCTGTTGATTAAAAGCATCTCTTGATTTTGACAAGGTGTCAGGTAAAGGTTCCTCTTTAGCGTCAAGTAGAGCCAGAGTAAGGATCAGTTCATATTTGTGTTTTTGTTCTGGATCCAAATTTTAATGATGTTACCGTATCCATGTGTGCACTATGATACTGCTTACCTAAATCTTAAGACACTTTTTTCACTTGTACCTCACCCTCATCCATAGCATTTAAATGTTTTATTGTATGTGCTGAGAAAGTACATATGTAGCCTGAGAGGCTGTACTACCTTATTGGTAAAGGTTGTTGGGTGAAAGAAATACCTGAAGACACTACTCAGGGCTGAAAAAAAGTAACAAAAAAAAGTTTGTCTTTTGGGTCTTTTTCCCCCCTACACCAGAATGATGATGGGTTCGGCCAGACCTTTCTCCAGCACTGACACAGCACTAAAACCAAGTGTGTAGGCCCCTATTGATCCCTCACACCCTGCCCTTGCCCTGGAAAAGGACATCAAGTAAAGTGCACACAGAAGACTATACATGACCCCAGATTCACTGTGCGACAGTTACTCTGTGGTTATTTAATTAAACACAACATTATTTCGGAATATACGCTATTTGAGAACAATATGAACTAAAACAATTGTGGTCAGAAAATTACATTTTGACAGAGCTACAACATTAACATTAATAAAGGATCCACATTAGCTGATACTGTACTTTCGTGGGGCAAATTCCCAAACAAATTTGGAATTAATGAAATGACCCCGAAACCAATTGACTCACTGTGTGTCAATTGGTTTCGGGGTCATTTCATTCATTCTAAACCTGGGGATTCTGGGGATCTGGGTCCTCTTTGCAATCGCCTGCTTTGCCTGGTTGGTGAATCCAGCCTTTTGTCAGTGTTAGAGAGAGTTAGAGTTTAAATGGGACTGTGTACATCAGCTCTTCTTCAACAATACTTTCAATCAAATCCACTAGAAGGAGCCAGTGAGGCACAGAACGACCCTCGACATGAAAATCATTATGTACATCAGGAACCAGTCACTCTATCTACATGTCCTTTGGGTCTTGTGGCAGGACTGTGTTGGATTGGTGAACTGATACAGTGTTATGTGCATTATGTGCCAGTGGAACCTCTGAGTCACTCCCTGGTCCCTCTCACTGGAAACCCACTGGGGCCATTCAGTCAGCTAGACATGACCAGTTTGGACCCAGCAGGGCAGTCTGTGCTCAACATGCTCACCTTGGAATACTTCTGACTTGTATGAAGTTATTTTGTGGTACAATGAGCCTTAAGAGCCTCATGAAAAGCAGGAAGTACTTCATTAGGAAAAGCTCAAACACAGCAGAGAACATACAGACAGCTGAATGTGATTTTGCCTGTTGGGTGTATATTCCCACTGATGATGTACTATGGAATTTGTTCAAATTGGAATTTTCCCTAAAAACAAGAGGAAAATATTTACTCATCTACAATTTTGTAATCACCCAATAATGTGGTAAAGTCAGAATTAAGGGAAACCATGTAATGTGGCAGGATAATGTGATCCCTCTAGGATAGAGGCTGCCTAAAGGCGCCTTAATTACTCTACTATTAGCTTGTAAAGACACCCGCTGGTTTGGATTGCTGCAACTTTCTGTCTGGAGAACTGCACACTCAGCAATATAGTGTAAAATAGGGTAGATGAATACTCAAGTTATTCTCCTTTTCCACGTAGTGACAAATTCGCCAAACCAATTTAGCTAACAATTTTAAGGTTTAAAGTCTACAAACTCTATAATGTGCTGTACGGCTGTAGACTCTTAATCGTGTTTTCTGATTGTTATTTTTACTCTTTTGTCAGCACAGCTTTAAGAATATGTCACCCTGCATATCACTGTATTGTTTGTGTATGTAACAATAAAACCTATGAACAGAGAATCTTGAAAGAAGCATCTCTCTGACCCCACTCTATAGTTGCAAGAGGACTGCAGAGTAATGACTCTTCTCCGGCAAAAAAATCCAGCTGATTGGGTCACGTTAATCTCAGTTGTTAGAATGTCCCAGATAACTTTTAATGCATATCATTATTATTATTTGATTAAGCTCTGAATCCTGACCTCCAGTATTTGGAGCGAGTGGCCTGCGAAAACTACGGTGTGCAAAGTAAGTAGGATACAGCTGTTAATGTGTATCAAGATTTCGAGCCAACAAACAAACTGAATCAGACGTTGAGCGCTACATAAATGCAGCCATTTACAATTCAATTGCAAATATTAAAGTTAATTAGATTCAATAAGCTATGTGAAAGGATTCAGATTCAATAAGTGGATTCTATATAATGCTATTAAACCTCAACCATACAGACCTGTAAGAACCTAAAAGAGTGCAGAAACACGATTGCATTTTGCTTAATACATGTAGATATAATTTTCTACATACAGCTGACAAGAAGGCTACAATGCCGACACAGTAGGACTGGCAGCTTAAACAAAGCAGGGAAAAACAGGAGAGCTGTGACCTCACAACAACAGCTGGACACACATTTGAAAAGTCATATTCCAGGTGACTGATGTTAGCTCTTAGCTAATCTCTAAGAACATGTGTGTGCTTACTCAGCTACTTGAACTGCTGCTAAGACATTACTAAACAGCTTGGCTGAATTAGCCAGATTGTGGTCTGAAACTTCAAGTCACGAGAAGCTTCCCAAAATAGATGATTTATGGAACATAATCATTCAAATGAGCTCAGGATGATGACAGCTAAAGTCACATACAGCACCAGCATCAGAGGGGTTTCTCCCTGTTTACACACACTGATGTATGAAGTGGGTGAGTGCATCATGTCACGTGGGATTTCTCTTGTTTTTGTCTTTGCACATGTTCTCTTAAGTCCACCGTGCCATCTTACACTCACTTGGTGTACATGGAGAGACTGAGTAAACCAAATTCTTCTGTTTGGCAGTGTGTGAAGTGCATGACACTTGTTTATGCTGAATGAGCCAACCAGCCAGTGGACACAGCCAGAACAGCCTTTTTCTGCCATGTTATATAACTCCAAATGATCATCTGACCTGAATGAGGAGAAGACTATCAGCAGTTATTATGTAGTGATCCCTGACAGTAACACATCACTCAAGTAAGAACAACTACATGTACAAGTTCATTCAGAACAACAGGTTTCCCTGATATCTACACACTGAATTGTAAATAAAAGGCAAAGGGGAAATAACTAAAATTAAGTTAAATTTTAAAAAAAGTTACGTTCACATCTGCAGAGGGTTTAAAACTATTATGGTTTCAGTCTGGGTAAAAACAAAAGTTGTTTTTTTTTTTTTATACAAAGCAACATGTTTGCTAGTACTGTAGGCCTACTTCAGTACAATTCTGGGGATTTCCTTTGTTTGCTACTTTATACTTTTACTCTGCTGCATTTTAGAGGCAAATATTACTCCACATCAGTTTATAAAATAGGACGCATTGTTTTAGATTAAACTACCAACTGAATATGAAGAAGTTAAAATTAGCTCCACCTCAACCAGTAAAATGCTGCTTAGACATTAATGCATTAGTAATATAAACACTCAGTTTTCATTTTCTGCATAATGGCTACTTTTACGTTTGATACTTTAGTACCTATTGTTGTTCATTCTTCTGTACCTTTACTTTAGTACATTTCTGATTACAGGACCTTTAGTTGGAGAATGTAGAATTTTTAGATTTGCTGCTGTTACTTTAGTAGAGTTTTTGCGTGTTTGCTTAATTACACTTTTACTTCTCTGGCACCATACAAATGCCACTATCTTGTCTGGAATAGGCAGATCCCAAACCAACCGTAACTCTAGCACTAACCAGCTATAACCTTAACCGAAATAAAACCATCTGATTGGTGGAACTTGTTAGGGGCTGTGAGGAAGATCTGCAGCCAGACACAGTTTGTGGTTTAAAAAGAAGAAACAATGCACCACTCTGTCTCTCTCCTTTATATATTCTATATATCTACATACAAAAGTAAGTAAATTATCAGGTCATAGTTTGTAGGCACACAGAAAAATACACTAGAAATTAATTTAAGGTTGGAGCATTAAAGAACAGTGCTCCTGATGCTCTGTTGGTGACTGCTAAAACTATATTTAAGACTTTTATATTTAAAAGAGGTACTTCAGATTTAGTATCACATGTCCATAAAGTTGGGGGACTTGAGAGACAGATAAAAAAAAATAACTGAAAGTAAGCAGCAGAGATAACCTGACTTTTAGTCCCTGGGTCAAGCCACAATAACACTGGTTCCTAAATTGACCAAACATTCACCCAGCCAAACTTTTCCATTAATAGTTCAAACACACGCTTCCTTCCTAAATGATTCACTGATGTCCTGTTTATTTTAGTGACTGCAGCACTGTACACTCTTGGCACAGAAATATGTTTTTGTAATCAACATGCACTGAAATTGAAACCTTTCTTTCCTTTACTGCACAATGTTGACCCGTCAGTCCAGTTACAAGCACCTAATGACTGTCACTCTATAAACATTAATACCAACAATTTTTCAACAATCAACATTGTAATTATACAAAATTGTGGGATACGTGGTAGAGAGAAAGAGAGAGAGAGAAGTCGTCCTTGGAAACTGTTTGGAAAAGGGCAGGCACTTTCAAAAAATACTTGGCAAACTTCAACCAATTAGATCAAAAAGAAAGATGGAGAAAAGCCTTCAGTGGCGTTCTTTGCTCTTCTTTCAATGAAGAAATCCTCTCCAGTTCTGATAGAACTGATGCTATAGCAGCATCTACTCTAACCTCTTTTAGTCTTTGATGTGGCTCTGGGTTCATCCCTCTCTATTATCCTACATCCAGCTCCTGGCTTGTTTCTGCTGTGTTACATTACCTCAGCTCACTCTCCAAATGAACCCCTCCAAACCCTAGCACAACACAAGAAAGGAAAATAAAGGAGGTGGACTGGCTCTCTTCAATGTCCCCATGGAACTTTTCATCCTGCTTCCACTGTGCTGGCCTGTCTGCACACTTTACAAATGCGCGAGGAACGTCGTTTGTCAGAGTGGGTTCACTGAAGCCTCCTCACCCCTACGATGACTTCAGAGGACACAGAGACGTGAGGGACGATGGAAGGTAAGTAGGAAATGACTCTGACAGAGTTTGTGTAGTCTACTCAGGACAGTCAGCTAGCCCAATCAAAATATAATCAATCAACTGTCAATACAGAAACCTGATGTAACTAAGTCAACCTGCAAAAAGCTGGGGGTGATCATTTATCATTTGGTTTCGTCTAAACACACTGCTCTCAAGTGCTTCATCTCTGTCCTCTCAAACAGACCGTTTACTCTTGGTAATTTCACATAATCTACTGTCCCTCTGAAAACTTCTGGAGTACCACAAGGCTCTGTTCTGGGTCTCCTATTTTGTACTTACATGATTCATGCGACATGACGAAAAATACATTATCATAACTTTCATTGTTATGCTGATGACACACAACTCTATGTATCTGTAATATCAGGAACACGTTATACCTTGTTTTGGGGGTTTTTTCCGTACAAAAAGTGTAAAATCAACAGGTTGCAGTTTTACAGTGGATTGATTGTGTTCTGGTCAATTTCTTGGTCAGGCGCAGTAACTTCCTAGAGTCTTGTCGTCACAACCAGCAGACACTCCAGGAAGTCACTGTGCCTGGCTACAAATAGTTACAGCGCATAACTACTTGTACAGATTAAACAAACGAGATATAACGTGTTAATTAATGAGCTTTAGAGGTGCTGGTAGGTGGATTTTGTTACCTTTGGACATAGCCAGGCTAGCTGTTTCATTCAGTCATTTAAATAATAAGAACTATGGTTGGTACTCTACCTACTTCTTTTCCTATTTTTTGTTGTTTGCTACTATTCATGGGTAATTATAACTATACTTATGATTATGTAAAGTTACATAAAGATTTACTGTCCCTGCTTTTTCAATGATTGTGATGTTGTGATGGTTTCTCATTTTGTTGTTCTGCAAAAAAACTACAGTGGCCCTGAAGGTAAAAACACAACAACATTTGACAAAACATATGTGTGTTTAGTGAAATGTTGTGTTTTGTCAAATGTTGTGTTTTGACCTTCAGGGCCACCATAGTTTTTTTTTCTTTTTATATGTCAAAACAACAAAATGATCAGGGCCACCGTAAAAAACTCTTAAAATTTGAATTAAATTTAATTTAATCTAATGATCCCAATAAAAAAACTAAATAAGTAGCTAAAATAAATACCTGGTATTCAGTGAAGGACAAACAACTAGAAGGCTATTGCATCAGTGTAGCTCTACCACATGTGTCTTACCTGCCAGGTCTTCCTTGGAAGAAGCGATGCGAGGGGAACTGTTGCCAGGTTCAATCTTCAGAGACAGCCTGCAACACAAATGGTTTCCATCAGACACACCAGGCCACTGCTGCTCTCTGATTAGCTGATAGTTACTACTGTCCAGACAGAAACACACATTTACTGCTGTGATCAATACCAGCAGTCCAATTACAGAGTTAATTAGTCAGAAAATGAAGCAGAAAGTATGGGTCTACACTTTGTTTTCGAATCGCTTTTTGTTTATCTGAAGATTTCACAATTTTAAAATTTATTGAAATTATTTATTTACCCAAGATAATTAAAGAAAAATCTGAACCAGCCTACAGCATGTCTAACTGTGCATTACTCAACAGAGCAATGAGGCTTCACACTGTAAAAAGCAGGTTGAGAAAAAGGAATACTATGATGACAGCCAGGAAAACTGGTTCCAGAGCGGCACCAACACTTTTCTGGTCTAGAACCAAGAACCGCTTACGTGTGGGGGTGGGATTATCATGACCAAGATAACCAACTTCAAAATGTGTTAAGTAATATGCCGCGATCAAAACAAATTCCAGAAGAGATGAGAAAGAAAGTTATTGAAATATATCAGGAATCATGAATTCTGCTCTCTACTAGAAAATTCTGAGGGAGAATATTTGGTCATCAGTCTGTGATCTGAAGCTTGGGTTGTGCAACAAGACAACAATCTGAAGCACAAGAGCAAGTCCACCTCTGAATGACTTAAGAGAAACAAAATTAAGGTTTTGGAGTGGCCTAATCAAAACCCTGACTTTAATCCAATTGAGCTGTCGTGGCAGGACCTTAAATGGGCAGTTCATGCTCGAAAACCCTCCAATGTGGCTGAATTAAAGCAAGAGTGGGCCAAAATTCCTTCACAGTGATGTGAAAGACTGATCTCCAGTTATCGGAAGGGTTTGGTTTTAGTTGTTGCTGCTAAAGGTGGCACAACCAGTTATTAAGTTTAGGGGGGCAATTACTTTTTCATATGGGTGATTTAGGTGTTGGATAACTTTTTTCCTTCAATAAATGAAATGACCATTTAAAAAGTGTATTTTGTGTTTACTCAGGGTTGTCTTTGTCTTTTGTTTGAAGATCTGAAACCATTAAGTGTGACAAATATTCAAAAACAGAAGACATCAGAAAGGGGGTAAATACTTTTCATGGCACTGTAGGTGATTTTTGGCTCAGAGTAGTGCTGACAATGAGCACACCTTCCTCACTCTTTGTGAGTCTCTCCTACTGTCTGCACATGCTCAGTTTGGTCTACCAGCACAGGGAATAGTCCCAATAAAAGTTGTACATTAGTAAATGGGATTCTGCCCCTCATCACCGCATTTGGAAAGTATTTATTGAAACACTGTAGTTGGAAGGAACTGTGGGTAAAATTGTCATTAATTTGTGAGAGTGGGTTTGGTTGTGTTTATGGATGACTGTTTAAAGTGCTGGGTCCAAAGAAAAACAGAAGGGGAGTGCCATGCAAACTTCAAACACAATCTGTCATGTGTAATGTCCACATTACATCATACAATCAGCCTGGGTCCATCTGTTGCTCTGTGCAACACAGCTCAGAAAATATTTAAGAAGACCATCTCAACTGGAAACAGCTGCACTATACACAGATTTGATTAATTTGCTGACTAAACTAATTCATGTTAGAAATGTTTACTGTCTAATTACACTAGTGTGGAACAGTGGAGTATTATACAGAATAGCAGAACAGAGCATATCAGAATCCAAACCTAAATGATATGCCTGATGATAATTATTATTATTATACTTACTTAGTCTTATTATTTTACCAAGATCTCAACACAAAAATTCATGAGGCATACAATTAAATTAAAATACATATGTATACTGAACGTGTTTTTATTTGGGATTAAATACACCTGTTATTAGTATTTGGTTGACCCCATTTGACACAAAGAGAATAGAGGGGACATGATTTTGGCTGGACCGTCTGTTATTAACAGTGCAGGAAAATCTCGAGGTCGCCACAGGATTCTTTCCCTTTGAGCTGAAGTTTGGCAGAAAATGTACAGGTGCTCTGGAGGACAGTCCAAGCACCAGTAAGAATGAGGCAGACTAGAGTGTGCTGGGACTGCCAACTGAAGCCCATACAACTTGTTATCACTGTTGAATTTTTAGCCATGCTAGCATCATGGTTCTGTCTCTTGGTCCACCACTTTGGCCCAGACTGAAGTATATAAACAACTTTAGGATGGATTGCCATGACATTTGGTAACCATGGTGCCCAGAGGATGAATCCTAATGACTTTGGTGATTCTCAGACTTTACCTCTAGCGCCACCATGAGGTTGATATTTGTGGCTTTGAAGAAAATATCTCAACAACGATAGGATGGATTGCCTTGAAATTTGGTACACATGTTCATGTTTCCCTCAGGATGTAGTAAATTTGGTGAGTTTCATCTAGCGCTATCACCAGGTCAAAATTTCAATTTGTTCAATACTTTGGTTTATGACTGAATAACTGCAAAACAAATGACAGCCTCAGTTGTACTTTGTATTTAGTGCTAATTAGCAAATGTTAGTATACTAACATGCTAAACTGAGATGGCGAACATGGTAAACATCATGCTAACATGTGAGCATGTTAGCATTTGTGTACCATTGCTCCTTGTTTCTTGTTAACTGCTTCTGTTGATCTGAGAAAGGTGTAGGCATCCATGTGCTTCCTCCAATACATATGCAGTCACCAGACACTGCAAGAGCCTCACACTATTCACCCAAAATCCTGATACCTTACCGCCAAACAAACAGTGGGATTTGCAATTGTAGCAATGAGCACCTGAGGGATCAGCTCACCTGCCTCCCACTAGCAATCACTTCAATTTGTGTTGGTTGGGAGAAAGAACAACATGTAAGCCCTGCAGCTGATTTCCCTTGATTTTGAAGAAACAGCAGGGTTTTCTTCAAATTTAGTATTTCCCAACCTGTCACTTTACAGATGTCCAAGTACTTTCTCTCAGACTAATGCAGTGGTTGTGTAAAAAAAAAAAAAAAAAAAAAATATTAGGATATAATTAAAATAAATATAGTGCAGCCCTCTTTAAAATCCAAACAATTATCTATGGTATTGTAGAAGTAGAGGAATTATGTAATCTGCTCTAAAATAAAATAAAAAATCAATTTCTTTAATAAATAGGCACACCCCTCTGGGGAGAGTTGAACAGGCATGATACATATACTTAGATTAGGTGTGACTTATCTCCAATGTCTATTCTAATCTAATTAAGTAATTCTAAAATTTACTTAGAAATAAAAAATATAAAAAAGACACTTCTTATAACTCCAGAACTTGAGAATCATCAGGTTTAAAATTTTTCGTCAGTATCAAAAGTAGTTGAATTCAATTCAATTCAGTTTTATTAATATAGCGCCATATCATAACAAAGTTATCTCAGGGCACTTTTTCATATAGAGCAGGTCTAGACCGACTCTTTATATTTACAGAGACCCAACAATTCCCACCATGAGCAGCACTAGGAGACAGTGGCAAGGAAAAACTCCCTTTAACAGGCAGAAACCTCGAGCAGAACCAGAACCAGAGAGAGAGAGAGCAGGAGGAAAGAGAACATACAGTAGCACAGCACAGTTCAGTTCTACATACAGATGTAAAGATATAGAAGTGGTAATGGTATTAATGTTAATATTAAAACAAATAATACTAATAGCAATATTATAATAGTAATACTAATAATAAGACAGTTCAGTCCAGTGATAATCTGTACATCCATGGGTACACTGCGAACAGGAACTACTAATATATAGGCTAATGGGGCTCAAGTTGTAGCTTACAGCTGACACACTGAATCAATGGCAACATTATACTTCCTTTTTACAAAGCCCCTAAATTCCCCAAATCATAGCAACTGTAGTTCCACAACTAATACTGATAAGAATAAGTTAATGTGAAATTGTAGATTTTAGCTGTATCATATAAGGGTTTGATCCTATTTTTCCATTTCATTGTGTCTAACGATGGAAAATCAGATCAGATCATACTTTACTGCTTTTTACTGGTGCCTCCATCATGTTGGATGTAGCCAGCTGACCCCAGAGTGACTCTTGATTTAACACTTTAATTTATTTATCTGGGGACTCGCCTACACACATGTTCTGCAGAAAAGCTCCTCTCACATTTCAACTTAAATTCAAACGCACAGGTCTGGAAAGTGTATTTCCTCTGACTGATGTCAGTGTGTGCAGGTCAATGGTGCCCTCCAAAAGGCTCTGGTCATCCTACACATTTTTCTTCCCTCTCTGGCACATTTTACACTGCTGCAGCAAACACTTAGACATTTTAACAAGGTGAGTCTGTTAGGGTCCCGCAGAAGGAGGTTAACCAGACCAGAACATTGATGACTTTTCGTCCACAAAATCCTTCCTAAAAAGTTACTGTAAATGTTGTTAAAATGAAGGCCATGAGAATAGATTTTAGAAAGAAAAACTGTACCAAAACCAACTAGAATGCAAGAAAGATGAATTGGTGGACATCTATGTCCAGTTATAAAACAATTAAAGCTGCACTAATGAATTATTTTTATTTTAACAATGGATAAAATGACTACTATATATGTAATGTGAGGTTGCTTGTAGTGATGAACCCACAGACAATTATCACCAGACTCTGGAGTTCTCTGGAGTATTTTAGCCTCTTTCAGCTCAATGTTTTGATTGAATGGCCCTCAAACTCCGTTCTCTTCAACCCACAGCCACAGTAGGCAGCTGTATTTAGACAGACACAGTTAGCGACTAGCTGGTGAACATAGTGGAACATAGTATTCTTCTCAGGAGTTGGTGGAGACCAAAACAGAGCTAAAAGGAGAGTGAAAATTGGACAGATGGATACAAGCACAACTCCAAATGAATGCTAATGTTGCTCCGTAACTGCTCTTTGTGTAAAAAGGCAAATATATAACATGTTGCCTTAAGTGTTGCTTCCTGCTTTCTCACAGACGCTTTTCTGCTTGGTCTCCACTTTGCTTACATTCTTTTGCTGATATGCTTGTTTTTTTTCTGATAAAAGTTATGGACAGCAGAACCTGGATACTTTATAGATCACTGGGACAATAATTTATGAAAGACACAGTAGGCCACCATCAAATCTGGCTAATCTGTTACCAATTCCATGCTATATTCTGTCTGCTCAGGGCCCCCCACTAATTCTATAAAGGTATCTGCTGAATATTCAGTCTCTTACTTAATGATCACTAACTATAATCTTGATTTTATGCTTCTAACTGAAAACTGGCTAGATAATAGTAGCAGTGTACCAGTATCTCATTGAGTCAGCCCCTCCAAACTTTAATTTTCTTTATTTTTTTTTGCTCTTAAGGTTCTTGACCTGAAAGAAAAGGTGGTGGTGTTAAAGACTAATTTCAATGCAAGCAGTTATCATGTGGTGGTCTTGCCTCCTTTGATTATCTTTGCATTGTTTTAAAAAGCACACTAAATATCCTGCTGTTAACAATTTACAGACATCCGAGGTTGACAACTTCACTGAAATGCTTTCTGTTTTCTCTTTATTATCTCATCATTATCACATCTCTTGTTCTTCTCTTAGACGGAAAAGGCGGAACTTTAGCAAACAGGCCACGGAAATCCTGAATAAATATTTTTATTCACACATGAGCAGAACAGCAGAACCGATTTTGGCTATCTTGTCATAACTGGTGATTTTAACATTCACATTGATAATCCCAATGACAAAACTGCCAGGGAATTCTGTCCACAATCAAGGTGGCAAGGGTGTTGATATTTCTAGCACTGTTGTCTGGGACATCTGTCTTTCTGACCATTTCTTCTAAAGAAAGGCAACTGGTATCCTTCAATATTGAATACTTACAGACCCATCACCCAGACTAATCTTGCTTTTATTGGAAAAAATATTGAGAAAACTACTTTGATTCAACACAACTTTTTAAATGAAAATGGCCTTTTGGACAGATTTCAATCCTTAAAATACTTCTTGACACGCTGCTTTTCCTGTCAAAGAGGGATCAGTCATGTTGTTATTGATGATCTGGTGTTTGTCATTGAGCTTTTCCGTACTTTTATTGCATCATTGTTTGTAAATTGTATGTCCTTTGTGCATTGTTTGTGTCCTTGTGCTGTTCTGTGTATTTTAAAAAGCCCATCTAGGCATGGGCATTGCAAATTATCTTAGACAAATGTAGAGGTATGTGGCACTGATTCATGCTATATACTTGTCCCTATACCAATAAATATTACACAAATAAATGAAACACTCTGAGAACTAAAAATGACTGGTCGTACTTCTCATAACTCATGTTCACAATAATGTGAACCTGTGATGTGGGGTAACAAGTAGACAGAACTTCATTTTAGAGGTCAAAAGCCAAAAAGGTTGGGAAACCCTGGGCTAAAGTATTTCAGCATTCTAAGGTTAAGTTTATCTGGTATACATATACAGTATATATGTATAGTACCATGTGTTTTGCCTGCTTTCCTTTTATTTTCTCTTGACTGTGTAGGTAATGCAAGTATTGTCTTGTAAGTCCATGTGGGCTGGGCACCTTTAGGTGTATGACAGTTGAAGAAAAAAATATTCAGTCATTTACGCACTAAGGGTGTTTCCTTTCAGTAATTTCATAATTAAATTTATTATCCAAATGAATATCTCTTAATTATGACTCATTAATAAGCTTGATGTATCATTTGAACATACTTTATGGCCCACCCAAAACCGCAGTCTGAAAAAAGGTGAGAAATAAATAGACCAAGTATAACCAAAGCCCGAAACGACGTCCCACCCCGAAAATCAAGTGCTAAATTCAAACTGTGACACGTGGCAGACAGCCAAAACGATTTCTGAGCAGAGGATCTGAGACGCTGCCTGAGAAAGTCATCAGTGCCTGCTGGATGAAGGAACTCCCTGTGGAGAAAGATGAAACCAGCTGCCTGTCCTTTTCCATCCTGCTTCCTGTGCACTGACCCGTCAATTTCACGCCTACCTCCATGTTTCCGTGTGCTAGAGAAAAGCTCTTGTTGTGACCAAAGTGGACACAGTTTTGAGTCAATGTCTTGCTAATCTGTCCACAACAGAAAGAGTTAATCCTCCAAATCCACAAAATGTCATGACCGTAAATGTGTACTACCGCCCCTGCAGTGCCAATCACTGAGATGAAACTTACTTGAAGTTGTCATCCTCTACAAACTTCTGGAGTTCCTCTATGTAGCGAACTGACAACAGATACTTCTGGACATGTGGCAGGGTCACCAAGTGATCTGAAGAAAAAAAGGTTGGAAGAAGTCACTTCAGATAAAACACTCAATCTGAAACTCCACATATACATAGTACGTATTTTTGTATGTAGGGTTTGCTGTAAATCATTTTGACTAAAGATCCACATAAATTAAACAAAATAAGAAACTACGCAAGAATTTATACATTGATTCTGTGATGATAGCTCTGAATGTCCACTAATATGAAATACAGGACTCTGCATCACTTTGGTAGTGGAATACAAATGTCAAAGTACAAAAAGGAGAGTTTAAACACCAAAAGCTATCAGGATCTTTAAATTTGCTTTGACAGTTCCTGTGTTAAGCATGGGGGGAGTAAAACATACAGACAGTTTGGCTATACCTCTCTCAGCGTGCATCCAAATTACATCAATGATTTCAAATACCACTAGCAGGCAGGTACTATACTGTTTCTACTGGATAATGTAGATGGTGTTACTTGTTTACCATAGTTACATGACATCTGCAGGTCAGAGATGACCCTCAGAAGGTTGTTCATCTGATTTGTCCGCTGCTCTGTCTCTATGATACTATCTGATGCAGGATAGGCTGAGTCGATGTAGATCATGTCCAACAGGTAGATCCCTGGAGGAGACAACACAAGACAGCAAGTCACTTAGTGAAACCCAGCACTGACACCAGCTTTGCTTTGACAAAATGCTTACTTATGGACTGATGGCAGTTCTGATGGCAAGAGTAGTGATTCACCTTTAAACACACCCGTTCATTTCAAAAAAGAATATGTGGCTTTAGGGTTAGGTTAGAGAGGGTTTAGAGTGTATAAGGGCTTAGAACATTATGATGGAAGTACATGGTGGCCATTCCCATGCTCAATTATGTCTCAGTTGTTGCAGCAATTTTTGGGTTGACACCATTTGTTACACAGATTTGGTGCAAAATCTAACCCTTTTTAACCACTTGAGAATTGATAAAAATGGCCAAAAATCCCTCCAAAATACCACATTAAGACACCAAGACCTTGAGGAACACCACAAAAATTAAAAACTTTTAACATTTGGAGATTTCTGTAAGAATTGCGTTTTTTGGCGATGGCGAGTACTTGTGTTCTGGAAATTGCTCAGAAACCCCCTTATTGTCAATATAGGTTGGAAAGCCATCCATCCTCTGAATGCCCTAGCTCTCTAGTTTGTGGTTGTACAGTTTAATGAGGCTGTGATTATCCTAGAGGTCACAATAGATAATTTTATACAGTGAGGTCAAGTTTCAAAATAGGTCTCACTACAATGAGATGGCTATTATAGGGACTAACATTGTCACACATGAATACAATTGGGCTCATTGAATCCACAAGAGTGTCAGCTTTCCAGTCATACCCATCCATCCATTATCTATACTGCTTATCCTCAGAGAGGGCTGGAGCCTATCCCAGCTGACACTGGACGAGAGGCGGGGTACACCCTGGACTGGTCGCCAGCCAATCACAGGGCTGACACACAGAGACAGACAAACACTCACAGTCACACCTACGGGCAATTTAGAATCATCAATTAACCTGCATGTCTTTGGATGGTGGGAGGAAGCCGGAGTACCCGGAGAGAACCCACACGGACACGGGGAGAACATGCAAACTCCACACAGAAAGGCCCCAGCCGACCTTGTGGTCGAACCGAGAACTCTCTTGCTGTGAGGCGACAGTGCTAACCACTGCATCACTGGGACCCCCCCCAAAATAACACATTAGCATAGCATAGCAAGTGGGCATGTCTGTATAGGGGAGACTAGTGGATACCCATATAACCCATTTTCATTGACATATCTTGAGGTGAGAGGTCAAGGGACCCCTTTGAAAATGGCCATGCCAGTTTGCCCCCTTCCCGCCAAGCTAGCATGACACGCTTGGTACCAACCTGCCTGACTTAGGTCATCTACTTTTATATCATACCAGTATCTTCATTCTGGCTTAACCTGCTACAGCCTCTGAAAGACAGTAATGTCGTCAGCGGACGTAGTCGTCCAAGCGGAGTTAAAGAGGTTAAGAGTCATTTTGGCCTTCATGAAAGCTTTTATGACCGAGAATATTCATGACCAAGGACAGTGTGCTCCTTTAAAAGCATTAACATGCTCTGCAATTTTTAATTTTCAATCTGCCTGTTAGACTACGAGATAACTTGTGTGCAGAGCTGATATTTTGGTCTAATTGTGGCAAAGAAGTCAAGGTCACGGTCATCAAAAACATTAGGATTCATTAGTTTGAAAACATCTCACTAAAGGACTGCAGTTGAAAATTAGCCAGCTGGCAAACACTGGCACATTTACAGAAATGTTTATTAATGTGTGTTGTCTTTATGAATAAATAAATGAAGTTAAATTATCTGGATGAATATACTGTCACTGTGAATATACAGAAAATGCCATGTCATGAATGAAATATTTAACCTGATAGTGGAGCTAGAGGGACTGTCAGAGGGTCAAAATATTCTTTAGAAACCATGAATATCTATGCTAGATTTTTGGACAATTTGGACAAATATCTACTGTAATGCTACAGTATTTCTCTGAACATAGCAATTATTTTTCACATTAATGTACTTCTCAAATACCTCTTTATTTCTTAAGTTTTTGACTAACTTGGATATTTTTGGTGTTTGCATATGCCAAGGAATGTCTCTCAGGAGCCATGCGAATAAAAAAAGAATGAAACAAAGTGTGTTTTATTTAAGTGGAAGGGTTGCATGTCTGATTTCTGGCATCTATTACCAAGGACAGGAGGAAAAAACACAGAGCCCATCACACGCGTCAAAAAGGACCTGGAAAACATCTGCTGAGTCACCAACTTTCCTACATTTTATCTTAATTACAAAGACCAGACTGGAAGCTCACCCTGAGCCTCACCACTGTATGCTGTATTTGATGTGGTGTACTTTTTGAAAAAATATATAGTATACAGTATATTCACACAGCAGACAGACAAACAGACAGATAAAGAGATGTTGCATACCATTTTCCACATCATTGTGTAAAATCTCCACCATATTACTGTTTCAACCAGGATTGTGTCCAGCTGTTTAACAAACAAATCAGTACAGGTCCTCACACAGTTGAGACAGGTCTTACAGCCACATACCAATATGTCTGCACTGAATCTAATAACTGATGATTCTGTTGCAGCGAATATCTCAACATCCGACAGTTTTCCAAACTAAATAAATATCCGGTGTTGCTCCAGAACTGTGCTCATGTTGGGGGGGGGAAACCTCCAGAAACAGCATTTTTGGGACCATCGTTGGACACCATCTTTTCCACTGAAAACACCAATTAAATTCGATTAGCGTTAGCTGCATAGAGCAGGGTGGTCCACCATATTCAATGGCAGGAGACAGAACTCTGTGAGATAATAAGCTTTTATTAAGTAATTCATTCAAAACTTTGGGGCCTCATGTGACTAACTGTAACATCCCTGATTTGAATCTGATCAGGGACCTGTGCTGCACGTCACCCCTATCTCTGTCTGCCCTCACATTTCTTGACAGATTCTCTACTACTGTTTGGAAAGGGGCAGGCACTTTCAAAAAATACTTGGCAGGCGAACTTCAACCAACTACTGACCTGTACACCATAAAATAAAAGCAAAAATAATCTTTACAAACAAATGACAAAATATTGATTGACAATATAATTCAATAAAAAAACAAATCAATTTTCACGGGTTTCCACACTGATTTACTCATTCTCTACTAGGCATATAGTCTCTAGTCTCTACATATATGTGTCTCCATTGGCAGGATCCCAAATCTGATTACAATCCGTCTTGGTTTTCCTGCACTACATGCAAATCAGGGTCAGCTCTACTCATGTCCAGAGGGGTGTTAATACACCTGAAACTCTTTTGTAACTGCCAAAAATGGCAGAAGAAGAAGAACTTCAGCAGTTTAGTTACAACAATTAACAGTTGGCAATAAATGTTAGCTAGCTAAGAGCTATCCATAAAGTAACATATGGTGGTCTCAAACCACCTTTGGGGGGTGGGGGGTTGAACAGTCAGATTTCAATCTATCTCAAATACGTGGATGCATTTACACTTTGCTTTTTTGACAGCTATACAATCCACCCAAGATGCATGAAGTAAATGGGATTATTATTTCAAATCATTTATAATAACTTATAATAATGTATTTTGTTTATGTTGTTTGAGTTTTATGAGAAATCTCTCAGCTTCCTACAGTACCTCTCTTGCACAGTTTTTTCAATGTGGAAGTATAAGTATATATGTGTAAGTGTGTTTGTATATATGTTTAAATGTCTCGATGTATATATCTATCACATTGCTGAATCATTTAACGTGCAAACAAATCAAATAAATAAAAAATAAGCAGTGGTATTTAATGTTTGTCTGACAGTGTTTTATGAAAGTATAATTAGTGAGCACCCCATGAAGGTTTTACCCACAATGCTGGCAGCTTTGTTTACAAGTTACAAATCTTCTCTCTGATGTTGACGACATCAATTTGTGGTCACACACAAAAAAGCCAACAGCGTCTTTCCTTGACTCCTAAACAAAAAACTGTAAAACCAAGACAGACAAATAACTGCTAATTTTGGTTTCCTAGTGACTTTAATAACCACTGACAATAAATGGTGACGTTATATAACATTGGTTGAGTACTGTTCATGGTGGCCAGGAAAGCCCACCACAGCACATGTTGGCACAAACAGATGGAGAAATCACACACACATATTTGGCAATACTATACATACACTGCATTTAGAAATACCCTGCAAATACAGAAAACTGAACTCAAGTTCTCTTTACCATCCTAATTATCCTATGTTAACTATTAGATAGTTTAAATGAAACTGTGTGTGTGGATCCTTGCAGCTTCACTGTGAGGTCGGGACTTCTGGAGAGCTGTGTGCAGTCACTGACGCTAACGTTAAGCTAGCTGTTGATGGTCAATAAATACCATCCACAGCTAGTGTCGTTTTCGACTAAACGTGTGTTAAATACAGACAATGTGGCCTGTGGGTGTCTTTGGTGGAGCTGAGCTGAGCAATCAAGTCACACAAGGGCACACAAAGATAAGGATGAGGGCATGGAAGGTTGGAGTCCATCTCTCCATCACTACACTGATGTGAGGGGTCTGGTAGTAGTGAGGTAGTACGCAACCCATTGTATCTCATAGCTGCAGACTGTTCTGCCCGTTAGGCTTTAAGTACATCACTGAAAACCCTGAACTAACGACTCATAGCTGCTAAAATCACTGCATCTAAGAGCTGCAGCCGAAGACACCGTGGTTAGTTTATAGAGTGATTAGTAGACATGAACAGATTCCATCCATGTTTTTTTTTTGGTAGAGGCTGTAAATGTTAATCTCCTGATTTTACGTTACAATGAAAACTGACAGTACTCTTGCCATCATTAACAACTCATTGGACATAGGCTCCATTCCCATATCTTTTAAACAGGCACCACTTCCCAGGACTTTCTTAAAAAGGTCTCACCTTGACCTCTTTGTTCTCAAAATTTTTTATCCCATCTGTAAAAAAAACTCTGAGCAAACTCCATCTGCTGAGTTTTTCACTAAAATATATCCATAACGTTCAATTTGTAGTGTATCAGCAATTTATTGATCATTGGAGGGGACAGAATTGATTTTCTAAATTCCAGTCTGTTTTTAAATCATATTACAGACACGTCAGAAAATCGGTAGTTTAAGTGTCTGTTACTCTGTGGGAATCTCCACTAACTGTGTGCGTGCAGTTTGATCAATGGAGAGCAGTTGCAGAGGCTCTACAGAACCACATCTCCAGCACAGGGAACAAGCCATTACAGTTGATCATGTTTAGGACCACGGACCAAGCAGCTGCCACCACCAACACATGACGCTGAAGCTCTTTAAGTGCCTTAGGACGGACAGTGGTACCACATTTCCAGGCTTATGAAAGGATAAAAAGGATAAACAGACCTAAATGGCTCCTTCTAACATTTACCAATGATTCTACTGTGCACAAGGGTACGATAACCTGAAGCTAGTTTTACTGAACATTTTACAGGAGGCAAGAGACGTTGGAAATCTTAACTGGGCAGTCTGTATGGGATTGAGATCACAGCGCATCTCTGGTAAAAAACTATTTACCTTAGTTTTTCCTTAAGACTGCTGTATGCCTTGGTGGTTGCCATGCACTAAAGTGGGGTATAACGTACGTGTCCAGAGTGTCACATTTAGCAAACCACAATGTAAAGAAACCAAGAAGAAATTAGGAAACAGAAATCTATTTCACCCCGGTGACACGGTACCTAAAGCACTACATCTGCAAAACAAACGTAAAAGAATGGACTTAACATAAATGGACAGGACACTTACAAGATGGGCACCGTATTAGGTGCCTTTAAGAGGAATTTTGTTTCCTCTGCTCTGCTAGAAGATCACTTGTGGCAGTAAGATGCTGAAAATATGCATCCAAACTCTGACAGAAAAAACAGAAAACTTCTCTACAGGATGTTGGATCAAGTTAGCTTGTTTGATGCGCAGGTCCGTTCATACAGTACATCCGTTGTTGGCATTTGTGCCCATCAGCTCCTCTATAGCTACCCATAACACCCTTCTCTGCGTAGGTTTGCAAAGGTAGGTGTAGGTGCATCTCTGCAGAAGCAGAATTCCATCTTAACTGACAGTAACCTGGGGAAGGCTAGTATTCCAGCATAGAAGTATCGGTAATTAAAGGTAATTAAACACGAAAGTTTGTATGGTGCTTTTTCCCTATCTTTAAGAGTGTGGTCTTTCACTTTGAGAGCATGATTTATTGATTTCATGTTCAGATTTTGAACCCTGCTCTGCTTACTCAAATGGCCCCTGCTTGCGCTTGGATTCGCTCTGCTTCTGCTCAAACTGTATGCTTGCACTCAGATATATTGTTGCTTGAGCAGATTTCCTGCTCTCCAGCATCAGCCCTTCTCCTCACACTCTCAGATTGAGCTGTAGTGTTGACAAATGAAATGATCGCTGCCTCGTAGCGGGCGCGTTCACTTTACTTCTTACAGCGTCCTGTATGGGCGGTTACTCTAACCGGGTTCATCCACTCTTGCCCTCCACGGCTTTATATGTCCATCTGAGCCCCGCCTTTTAAGCCCAAAGTTGGATAATATCATATGAATGTATATAAATATTACATTTTGGTGAATCTGCACCATGAAAAGTCATGCTGCATTAGTCGTTCCTGTTTGCACAATAATCATGGATGTACAGACAACTATCACTGGATCACTTACTGAAGGAAAAAGTGTGAACTTGATGATTATATGGCAACAGCTGAAGTTACAAGGAGCGCCTTCTTTATATGATTTATAACCAGCTTTATGGACATTTATCTGCAAAAAACATCAAAGAACCATTTAAATACAGTACTTATGATGTCCGGTCACAGGACAGTTTAACATGAGCTGCACCTCTTGTTCACACTGAACTTGGAAAAAGTGGGTTCAAATACTGCTGCATACAAATGGAATGAGCTCCAAACAAATATGAAGTTACATTCTCTTATTTCACTTCAACATTTTAAAAGGTTGCACTTGTGTATTTGCAATCACACTTGCAACTGCTTTTCTTAATTGTGAAAATGTATAATGTGTGTCTGTGAATTATCTGTGCGTCTGTCTATGCTTAAACCGTATGTTTATTTTTCTGTACACAGGTTTCTCTTGAAAAAGAGACCCCGATCTCAATGAGACTACCGGTTTGTGGATCTTAAAATAAAATAATCATTATTATGGCTGTATTCCTCCCCTAACTGAGATCCAACAGAACACTTTACATCACTGCTTTTGAAATTGTACAACATGTTTAGAAATGAGTCTACCAGTTTACCTGTCACTGCTCATCAGCACTGCTTCACTCACACACACTCAGATCAACTACCAGGACTCAGCCGTCATTTTCTACACGTCTGCCATTTTCCAATCCAGTTTGCGGCAGTGACTGTGTGGTACATCATCTTTTGCCATGCTGCTCAGTGTGTGGTCTGGCTGCCTGTTAACAGAGCCCAAACAATGCTGTAACTGCTGAACTAGAAAGGGCCAAAGCCTTGTGTCCACACAAGAGCTGTATTACAGCAGAGAGCTGAATCACAGACAGACAGTCTACAGCAGTGGCCATCAGTGTTTGTCTTGGCTTAGTCTCTTCTTTAGTTGGACATGTGAAGCTGTGTTCATGTTCAGGTTATGTTTTCTCTTCAGGGTCAAAACTGACTGCTGCAAGGCTCATCTGTCTCTCCAGTTCTGATCAGGATGGAGACCAGAACACAGCTACACAGTGTCACTGTCAGACATGTCGGGTTCAGGATCTTTTAGTGTCTTTTAGTGTAGTTCTAGTGACTCCTCATTTACATGTTGTTTTGTTCCTTAACATTGTTGGACATTTATTGCTGCTGATATATTATTTTGCTATTCTCTTAGTTATACGTTATGCTGAAGGGGCCCTGTGTATTCCTTTTCAAATAAATGCCCTGCATCAGCAGTGTGTATTGAAGGCTGGGCAAATTTCATTCTGTTCAGAAATCAAACAGTCAAAGACTCACAGTTAAGCAATACCAGTTCTTTTAAGAATTTATTGTCGTCTCGTCTTTTCACCAAATAATAGAAAAGTATCGATAGTGGTATCGATGAAGACTCGGATAGTTAAGCAGTCTCGAAAATGGTATCAGTATCAATAAAAATTAACCATCCCCATCCCTGCTTAAGGCTACCGTTACGAGCTGTTACGCAGGTTTTAAAATGGCGGTTGCTGGTGATGCATTGGCTCATGTGTTCCACTAATCAATTTACACTTATGTCTGGACCAATCACCGTACACCTATGACACTCAAGGTTCCTCTTGTGTTGGGAGAGTACCTACACTGAAGCAGGAGCTAAAATAAACGGTGTTCTAAGAACTACGATCATTCCCAGTTCTTGCAGTGCAAACACAATAAAAAGGGGAGGGGTCCTCCAACCGTTCTTAGAACTATGAAAAAGTTCGAAAACACCATATGACAATAAAGTCGGTTCAATACACACAAGTGTTAAACACGAGGGATCCGTCTTTCAGGACAGTCAGTGTGAAGTTACTTTCGTATTGCAAAATCAATGTCATTTTGTGTTTGTAATTTCATCACTTCAGCAAGTAACAAATTATCAAAGATGTTACCCAGTTTGAGGACATCATTCCGCTAGCTAGACAGCAGTTTACACACAAAACATGTCCTGAGATGACGTGAGAAAATGACATCTCACCAACAACATGTGGAAAGTTATGATTTCATCTTTAAAAGAAGAGAAGTTGCCTTCATCGTAAATGATTACACAATTTACAAGATGTGTGCAGACTGCGTTATTGCCTACATGTAAAACTGTAAAGGCTCAACTGATGAGGGTAGAGTGAGATGGAAAACTGTTGTGGAAATACTGGGAAGCACCTCAGGCAGTGTTTGGCAGTATTTCAAAGCTCAGCATTTTTTGCTGCGCCTGTAATGATGAGAGAAACAAGTCTGAAGCCTCACTAGCCGGGCATAGGCTGGTGAGCCAATGTTCATTACACCTCAATACCAAAATGTTATACTGAAATGTTCTCCTTTTATCTCTAGATGTTGAGATATGTTGCTGACAAGGCAAAATAACTGTCATTTTATCAAAGACAAACAAAGAAATTGTGCATTCACACACACACACACATTTACAGGAGTAGACGACGTATTGGTTGAAACTCCAGGAACTACAAATCCTTTCTTAACTCTGGGCTAAGAACCCTTCCACAGTGTGTCATTTTTCTCCATGCTACACCCAAATCCCATTGAGATATACTGGCTGTCCATGATATCAGCTGTGCTGGCAGTTCCAGCCTAAATATTACATCTGCATAACACAACACGAAATGCTTAACAAATATTTGCCGATGTTGTCATCCTGAGTGCGGGGTGTAATGTGTTTCAGCTGTGCTTGGTCTGCAGAGGCGCACAGCTTTGCTTCCCGTCTCCCTGCTACTTTGACGCACAGCGAAGCCCAGTCACCAGGTGTCTACCAGCTCATTATATCATCCTGCCAACACACTGTGCTGGTGATCAGCTGTCACTCAGGTTTCTTAGCAAATAAATATGGACATAACTGACTTCTTTACTTTCCTGCACTTAATTTACCCACTTACTTGTTTACTTAATTTACTTACTTGAGTACTTATTTACTCACTTATCTACTGTTTGTTTTCTTTCTTTATTCTCTTTTATTTGCTCTTTTTCTTACTTAGTTACGTACTTATTCGCTGGTTTAGCGGTCAGTAACAGAGAGTTAAGTCAGTCATTTATCTCTATTAAAGTTCTCCTCTGCTCCTGTGTTCCAGGTCTGAATGAAGACTGGGCTGCAGCAGGAACAACGCTTCACAGCCCACTGCTTTTCCCGGACTACCTGCTTCCTAGCAGTTGTAGCTCCACTGTGAATCATTATCAGGCCCATCAGAACAGACTGCATGAACAGAGACTGGAGAGTGGTCACAGGCTGGGGCATGTCCTCCTTTATGAAGCACAGAAAGGAAAAGGCACGGGATCGCATGACGTACAAAAGCTGTTACAAAGAGTCCAACAATTTTCTCTTTGTTAAAAAACACATACAGGAAGAATCATAACAAAGAAAAGAAGAATCATGGTTCTGGTTTTACGCTCTGCTGCATCTGAATGTGCTCTGAGGCACATTTCAACTTTGCATGAAGGCACTTAAATGAGTATCATAATATTTCCTTTAGGAATTTGAATTGGCAATAATGTTGTTATTGCACTGTAGAGCCTCTTAGTGCCTTTGTTGCTGTTTTTGTCAAACATGATTTTGACTTTTGAGTTGTAACGAGAAATGTGTGAACGATACTCTTCAGCATAAAGACTAGAGCCAGATCTTGCACAATTCTCAAGTCATCCCTACTCCACAATATTTCAAAAAGACTTGCCACTTTCTGATCAGAGTGCAGCCCATTTGAAGCTACAAGGGTGACGTTAAACCATCTGAATATCTCCCTGTAAAGGCTTTTGGAACTACGATAAAAGCGCAAATCAGCATGAGCTTCTCTTCCCACAGAGGAGTTTCCCAAAATGTTTCAAAGGATAATCACCTCGCCCACCCGACCTCTCTGAGACAACGGGCAGTTTCTTTTATCCATGGATAAAAATCATACATCACTAGATTGTGAGCTTCTCGTGCAATTAAAAACAAATATGGTGAGTCACTAACTATTTGTTGAAAGTGTTTGTCAGGTGTTATGTAACCAGTAATTACTATGACAACATAACAAACTGTATCCAAACTCTTCCACATCTGCTTTTGGCAAATTGTCTGAATGGACAGTCTCTGCCTGGTTTCACAGATAAACATCTCAGAGTCTATGTAAGGGTCATCTTAAAGGCAGGAAATAACGGACTGAAAAGACCCAATTCAAGCTGGGGAACTATGTTCTGTTCCTATTCAAGTGCAGGATTATAGGAGTCTGAATGAGGCTAGGAAGATCAAGGACAGCCGTTTTGGTCATCTTTTAAAGTCTCTGCTGAACCAGAGGAAAAACAAACAGGAAAAAAACGGAAGGTAAACATCTCTCTTTCCCGTAGCTTCCCTCAGTAAGTAGAGGTCAAGATCCACATGCTCCAAACCGGTGACCCACCTGCAACACATGCAGCTGCTGACATGTGTGGCTGGTCAGCTCTCCCAGTCTCCTCCACAGAGGGAGTCCAGGGCTGGCTGGAGGAGAGAAGTGGAAAAAAGGAGGACTGTGGGCCTGAGAGACACGGGG